>BQMZ01000240.1:0-108303 GCA_036984285.1 Chlamydomonas sp. KOR1
ATCTTCGCAAAGTCGTATTAGAGCCGTACCAACGTAGCCCGAAGCTCTGGCGGGTTGCCGTACCACCGTACTGCAGCGCATCTGGCGTACGGCAGCGCTGGCTGGGGCTATCGGATGGCAGGTGGTTGCGCTCGTTGCGCCGTGGTGCTGCGCCGTGGGTAAACGTGGGAAGGAAACCGTGTGGTTACATAAGGAGCGGCAGCAGGGAAGCCTATATAGCAGCGGACAGCAGAGCCGTACGGTGGACGGCGCGCGGTGGCCCGCTGTCGTACTGTCGTACCGCCGCCTGCAGGGAAGGGGGCAGGGAATGGCGCGCGTGTTCCTGTGATGCTTTGTTCGTCTCACGCTGGATGGGGGCGCTAGGTAGGTGCTTAATATGCTGGGCGTGACATGCCAAGCTAGCCAAGGGAGAGCATTTGTCGTGGAGTGTGGAGTGGGTCCTCCTGCGACGGCTGCCATGCTGCGTGGCCCTTTGGACGAGGCACGTGTCGAACTGTCGGCTTGCGCATCAGGTTGCGCATACTGCCACGTTGATCCTCGCTGGGCATATCAATACTGCGTGGACGTGCCGATGGCGGCGAGGCCCGCTGGATGTTAAAAGATGCGGTGACGGGAGTTACAATCGCATATACCAGAGCAAAGTTCACATGACTAGACCCTTGATGAGACCGCAATGGCATGTGCGGTTACTCGGGGTGTACGCGACGAAGGTCGGAAGCTGTAGGCCAAGCCGCTGACATTTCCACTTATCTTATCCGATGGCGGCGAGGCCCGCTGGATGTACGACGAGGCAGCTGCAGTTGCCGGGTGCTCGGGAAGTGAAGACGGGAGCTGAGCCAACTAAGCAGATACCTGTGAACCTGTCACTTGTACATGTATGCTTATTGTTGGTGTGTTGGCGCCATTTGCGGCCCGTCAGAAGCTACATACACATGTCGTACACTCGTACTGCTGCGGTTTCTGTACTCTTGACCCCTGGGAAAGATCGCCAGCATGACACGTTTCAGCAGGTGGAAACGCGAGCACCCGCAGGTGAAGCTCGTCAGTATCGGTGGCAGCGGGTGCTACAGCTGTCTTGCGCTATCGTAATGGAGGCGCTGCAACAAAGGAGTAGACTGGCACAATGTGCAGGCACCTGCTATACAATGACTTCTGGTCACCCACAAGTCGAACCTGAGACCCCCAAGATGCTGCAATCGCCCCGCAAGAATAAATGGGGTAAATGACGGCGGAAATCCTTTCCCCTGGCGCCCATGAACTAGGAAAATATGATCAAGCTGCTCCACAACCCAATAATGCACTGGTGCTCTGCCACGACCTCGTCGTTACACACGTGCACAGCGTCACACAGAGGCGTGTTGTATCGTATTAGATCGTACTTGCTGTCTAAGCTTAGCTGGGGGACCCCGCCGTACAAGCCCAGGCCAGCGCAGCCACCGCACGGGATGCCGCTTCCTCTTAAAGTAGGACGGAACGCCATCCGCACACGTGTGCTGCGGGGCCGCCCCATGCATTCCATTGCTCCAACCGCATGCTAAGGACTCCCTTCACTGCTCATCGCGTCATGCCACATCCAACCGCGCAGGGTGCGCAGCGGGCGGGGCCGCCTCACACGCCACGTGCCATCTCTCCACGTGCACTTCAAGGACTCCCTTCATTCGCCCATCCTGGCATCCTGCCACACCCAGATGCTGCTGTCGCCGCTGTCGCTGGCCAGTGCCCGGCCGTCGGGGCTCCAGGCCAGGCCCATCAAACGCGGCCGTATGGCCCTGTTGAGTGCCATCTCCTTTGCTTCCACGAGAAGCCCAACAGCCCGTTGTAAGCCACGTACTTGATAAATTAGGGGCAACTGTATCACCTTGTGTCAGGCTGGAGGTAAGGTTGGCGGACAACGCGGCGGCAGGTGGCCTAGCGCCGCCACCACCCGCAGCTGGGTGTAGGACAGGGCCTCTGGGCGGCGCGGCGCAGCGCACGCACACCGACCAGCTGCAGCTAGCAGCCATTCGCCATCCAGGAACTTATTGCCGAACATCAAGGGATTTTGCTGGTGCTCGAAAACAATGTTTGTACTTTGTGCACCCAGCAGCCGCTAACCCACCGACACTGCCTCCCGCAACGCGTCGCTGTAGCGCGCAAAGTCCTCCCGGTCATCGCCCGCGCGCTTTACGCACTGCCAGAAGGTGGTCGGCCTGAACCCATGCAGGAAATCGCACGCGGCCTGTAGCGCCACCTGCAGCTGGCGCGCTTCCTGCTCCGCCCCCTGTAGCACAGCCTCTGCCGGGACCTCCACCAACACGCCCCGTACCCAGTCCACAACCTGGAGCAACTGCCTGCAGTTGTCCGTGCTGGCGACCGCCTGTTCAGCCCGCTCCTGTGCGTATGTGTGTGTTGTGAGGGGAGGGCGGCAGGGCAGGGGCAGTAGCTTAAGGGCTGTGTTTCGTAGGCGGGGTGCAATCGTGAAAGTAAAGGCAGGTGGGGGAGATGCAGAGACACGATCAAAGCAACGGAAGGTGGTTTGGCAGGGAAGGTGGTTCGGCACGGTTCCATGCTCATACCCAGTACTGCTGCCCAGCAGGCGCATCTTTGCAATCTCCAGAAGCTTGCCAAGGGCAGCCCCCGCACCCAAGGGAACGAAGTCCAGCAGAGGTATAGCGGCAGCCATCGCCACGCTCAAGGCCGGGGCCAGCTTGGCGCAGGTGCCAGGAGTACTCTGATTAGTATTGCCCACGGATTTTTCAGCTTGTAGGCGGTATGCACAAGGGCTCAGAAGACCACCGTTTGCCAACTAGTCTTTCCGTGGTGGTTTGTCCCAGCTTGCTGCAGCTTTCACTTTTTCGGCCGCTGCCTTTAAAGCATCTCTTGTTTTTCTCTACTCTCCCTTTTTTTCCTGTCCTTCTCAGACTCAAAGGCTGTTGTGTTCATCGTTATGAAATCGCGCTTTTTTGGACATGGCGGTTTCGGGGCTTCTCGTGCTCCACCCACACGAAGCAGCTATTTCGCATCAATAGGAGTTGGACCAGGAGGATGTCAACGGCATCAGGACGCGTCAACCCGCCCTTGTTCTTTGCCCAACCGCGACAATTGCCGACACCAATTGTCGACACCACCGCGCGACTCTGACACGTCGCGCTTGAGAACATTGAACCTGCAAAGGTGCGTGTCTTTCACGTAGACCACCAGGCGTCTCGTGGCAGATGCGACGAGTCCCTTTGCAAAGTCCAAAGTTGACGCGCGTTAAACGATCCGATGAGGGCTGCCCTCTGCCCTGCATCCTGCGCATCAAAAGCCCGCGGCCCTTTCATTCAAGCGCGTGTGCCTTGACATGTTAATACTGCAGGGCACGGAAGGATCGCTAAACTATGGAGGCCAAGGGCCGCGGAGCAGCTGCGGAGGCGCTTAGCATCTGCCTGCCCGACGAGCTGCGCCTGCATATCATGTCCCTGCTCCCGCCCAACGACCTGGCCCTGAGCGGGAGGCTGAGCAGCAAGGACGCTGCGCAGCGTTTCAGTGAACTCCATGGCCGCACAGCAGACCTGCGCCAGCCACTGCCCGACTACGCGGTCGCCGCTGGCCAGGCCAGCGCGCAAACGGCCCTGCGGCAGCTGACCTTTCGGCAGAAGCTGCACCTGCCCGCGACCGCCGCTGCCTCCGGCTGCGAAGCGAACGTGGAGTTTGCGCTGCAGCTGCTGCAGCCGCACGTTTTCCCGGAGGTGCTGCGCACCGACAGTGGTTACACGTGGGCTTACAGCGGCTCTTCGTCTCGGCTGGGCGGCGAGACCCTTCCACCTACGGCCGACGTGGGGTCCGCGGCCGTTGCGTCTGGCCTGGTCCACCTGCTGCCCTCCCTGGAGCAGCGCTGCCCCGGGCTGCTGGACCCGGGGCGCACCCTGGAGGCGGCGGCGGCGCACTGCGACCTGGCGGGACTGCAGGCGGCAGGGGCGGTCCTGGGGCAGCGGCTGGTGAGCAGCATCTGGGAGAAGGAGCTGGCGGAGCGCGCCAAACACTCGGACTACACCGCGGAGATCTTGGCCGATGCAAACGGAGTATGGCAGCGTATCATGGTGGAGGCAGCCGGCTCCTCAACGCCCGACGCCCTCGCCAAAATGGCCCTGGTGCTGGAGAAGAGCAACAAGTTCTCGCGCGCTGGCCGGAGCGCTGTGGATGGACAGGTGTGGGGCGCGGCGGCGGCCTCGGGCGACCTGGCCCGGCTGCGGTGGCTGATGTGCCACCGCGTGTGCTGGCAGTCGCACGGTGCGTTGGAGGCAGCGCTGCACGGTGCAGGCGTGGGCTTCCTCGGGGAAATGGAGCAGCACGGCCACCTGCCACCTGCCAGCCACAGCGGCGTGTGGGTTAGCCCCGGGCTGGACCGCGTCGCAGCTGGCAGCCCCCGGGACAGCGCTGCCAAGCTGCGGTGGCTGGAGGCCCGGGGCGCACGCATCGGCGTTCCGGATGCGGTGGTGGCGGCGGCAAAGGCAGGGAACCTGGAGGCGCTGCAGCTGCGGCTGGAGCGGCGCCGGCAGTACCAGCTGCCTGCGGAGGAGGACTTGGAGATGAACCTTTTGGAGGCGGCGGCGCACGGTGGGCACGTGCCCACAGCGGCATGGCTCCTGCAGGCGGGATGGGCGCTGACCCCGCAGTGCCTCGAGTCCGCGGTCTGGCACGGGGACCTGCCCATGTTGCGGTGGCTGGTGGAGGCCGGGTGCCCGCGCGGGGACCTGGATGTGTCGGAGGTGGTGGACATCTGGCCCTGCCGTACGGCGGCTGACAGTCGGCGGTTGGTGGAAGCGCTGCGGCTGGTGGTGGCGGCGGGCTGGCCGTCCCAGGAGGGGGAGAGTGCTGAGCCATGGTCTGCGGCGTTGCTGGGTAACAAGCCGTGGCCCGTGTGGTGTGTATTAAGGGAGCTGCTGCCGTACCATCCCGATTTGCATTGTAATGCGTTCGGTCTCACGCCATTCTTCGTCACCTATGCAGCGCGCACGGGCTGTGAGGCGGTCCTGGAGGGCCTGGTGGGGGAGGGCACCCAAGGTGCGTCCATTGAGTGGTATGACGATGCTGCTGCTAGAGGGGACCGAGGCACGCTGGGGTGCGTTCGGCGGCTGGGGGTGCTGCTGAAACCGGGGGTCCTGGAGGAGGCGGTCGATCAGAGTGCGCCGCTAGCCGCGATGCGCTGGCTGGTGGAGCGGGGGGCGCCTGTGGGGGAGGAGGAGGTGACAAGGGCCCTGAAGGCGGTTCCTGCTGGCGATTGGCGGAAGCAGGAGCGGCGGGAGATCAAGGCGTGGTTGCGGGGGCTGCGGGGAGGGGTTGGTGGAGGGGTGGCTTGAGGTTGTGGGGGAGGAGGAGCTGCGTGGGGCCCTGGGAATGGCGCATGGGTGCGACCAGCGCGGGGTGGAGTTGGGGCTCCGGGGGCTGCAGGGAGGGCGTGCAGCGGGCGCGGACGCGGGCGTGGCGGTATCAGCTGCAGCAGATGCCTTGTACGACAGCGTAACCGGGCAAAGAGTCTACACGACAGCGTAAGCGGGCAAAGAGTCTACACGACAGCGTAAGCGGGCAAAGAGTCTACACGACAGCGTAAGCGGGCAAAGAGTCTACACGACAGCGTAAGCGGGCAAAGAGTCTACACGACAGCGTAAGCGGGCAAAGAGTCTACACGACAGCGTAACCGGGCAAAGAGTCGGCAGGCTGGGCAGGCTGGGTGTAAACTACAAATGTGGCGGTACCAGGGAACTGTGCAGCCGCCCGGTGTGCCGCCGCAGCTAGCGGGGGCGACTGGGGTATGCTGGCGTGACTGCGGCGGCGGGGATGGCCATGCGGAAAGGGCTTGCGGTGGCGGCTGGGGATAGCCGGTGGGGCCGCAGCGGCAGCGGCAAGTAGCTGAGGTGCGTGGGGCCCTGGGGACGGCGCAGGGGCGCTACCAGCACGGGGCGGAGGCGGTGCTGCGGGGAGGGGCTGCAGGCGGGCGTGGAGGTGGTTGGCGCGGGTCGGCGAGGCTGTAGCGGCGTCGGAAACTGCTTTGGCTGGCAGTTCCAGGCTGCGAGGCGGGCGTGTAGGATGAGGAGTGAGGAGCAGTAAAGTGCATGCGTAGAGCGGCAACCGGCGCAGCTCTCCGGGCAGCGGTGCTGTCAGGGTCACGTGCACGGGACACCAACGCATGCGTGCGGGCTTTCAAGTCTTTGCCGATCGGCTATTGCTGCCTTGCGTGAAACGCTGCCTTTCGGTGTTGCTGTACCGTTACTGCTGCGCGTTCAGCGTAGGTCGAGACTCGGCGTCTTTTTACAAATCGTCAAGGGAACGAGTGCTTGTGTCTTGTGTCCTTGCATGATAGATGTGGTTGGGACCAGTACGGACCATGTGGTCACACCACCTGGAATGCAACACAAAATGCTAGTTGCATGATGCATTGCAGCAGGCCAGCAGCTGTCAGGCAGTGTTCCGGTCTACAGGATTACCATAATTCGGCGGCGCGATTGGGCTAGGCAGAGCTAGGAGTTCCATCGGCAGTGCTTCGCCTTCCTAGCAACTCCTCTTGTCAACGAGCCTTGATGCGGAAAGCCTAAACCTGAGTCACGATACACTATCAAGTAAGTGTATGTATGGGTTTACAGCCTTGGTCGCCTTCCAGAGCTTAGCCCCGTCCCGCTCACATAGGTGGTCTCGGCCATCAGGGACAAAGGGTTTCCCCTCTCTTTGTACGAAAAGGAGCCACCAGCTCCATACAAGTAAAGGCCACGACGTGCCACAGCCTCGTCCCGATCCAACGACAGCATGCCCGCTGTGTGTCGAGGCCCGTCATCTCAGGTCCTTCCCTCAAAAGCCCACCACACCCCGGTATTTGGCCCTGGACACGAGCGCACAGACACATCATTGCGTTTGGCGTACCGTACCGCATCGGCGCGCGCTGAACACGGGCCTCCTGCTGTACTCAGGCACCTACTACCATGAGGTGCACAGCGTCCAGAGTGTGCCCTTAATACACATGCACAGCTAGCCCCGTGGCCCATCCAGAACGTGCAGCCGCAGCCTGCCGCGTTGCTTCTTGTAGCTGAGCATGTCGCATGCCTCGCCCTCCACTGTAGCACCTGCGTTACACTATGCTATTGCGTCCCCGCAACTGCATCGCTACACAGCCGGCCCAGCTGCCCCAAGAGGTGACCTGCAGCGCACTCGACCCGAACCAACGGCAGCGGCAGTGTGCACGGCGGCTCATGCCGCAACGGCACTGGCACCGCAGTGACCCACTGCCGTCAAGCCTAGAACGCCATTAGGGGATCCCACCAACTCCGCCGTTCGGAACAAACCAGCAGCTCCGCCGTTCATAACCTCCACACCTCCGTACGTTGCACGCCCATCCAAAGGCGCATGGGCGCCCCCAAATCCCAACACAACAGCGGCACGCAAGGGCAGGGCCTGTCATAACCACGGACCCGCATCCGTACTCCTTCCTACAGTATCATGTCATAAGTGATCCGTGATGCGCGGCCCGTTGCTGCCACGTGCTCGCTGCCACGTGTGAACTGCTTCCCAGGCATCCGCACCCACACCCACAGCTACCACCGGTAGCACGCGCTCTTGAGAGGTTGCAAACACCGTCTACACGCAGAAGCGGTATGTGACGTATCGCCCCGCCGTCTCGCTGGGCCGCACGATGCGCACCACCTGGCCACGCTGCAGCCCCAGGTAGCGGGCCACGGCGTCGGAGGCCTGGCGGGGGAGAGGAGGGACACCGTGGGAATAGTCAACATAAAAGTAGATGTAGAGGTACATAAATATAGGGATTGGGCTGCAGACCTAGGTAGCGGTTGACGGCGTCAGAGGCCTGGCAAGAGGGTGGATACAGGGAGCGGAGCGCGGGTTCGCCTTGTACGCTGTGCTTTGCTGGAGCTGGAGCTGGGGACGCAAGTGGGCTGCAGCTTGCGGTAGCGTGCAATGTCAGCACCCTCATCCATTTCGCCCGTGCAGTGGGGCCGGACTGCTCGCCAGGCATATGTCACCACGAGCCTCCTGACCGGGTATCCGCATATGCACCAACAACTGGATACCCTCCACCTGCTGTAGAGCGCTGTCCTCGCCCTTATCCATCCAGACCCACACAAAACCTCATCAGCAGTGACCCTCACCTGGATGCGGGGCAGCTGCGTCTCCTTGATCTTGTACCTGTTGCCCGGCAAAGGGGGGCGGGGGGCAATAGAGCATAGGACACGGTGAGCGCTTTTCCCCCTGCGTGGGTTTGGACCCAGTCCCACACTGTGTCCACACAACAGGGAAGCGATGGAATTGCGTGTTTACATTTGCAAAGTGACAGGGACATCCTCGGAGAAGTGAAGGCGAAGCAAATGGCATAAGCAGTTAGCCAGGATGAACCACCACATTGCCTGTCTACCTTTGGCAAGGAGTGTGCTAGCTCGCTTCCAGCCCCAACACCGACAACACCCAAACCTACCGTATCGCTTACCCTCAAGACCCACACCTCTTGCGCCGTCACTCAGCGGGTCCCCACGTGCACCCTTGACCCCTTGGCCTCCCCCATTCCCACACCTAGTCACCCCGCGCCCCAACAGCACGTCGCCCAGTAGGCCAGCCTATCAAAGGCTTCTCCTCACCCGTCTAGTGGTGCGCGCCTTGCTTGCACCACACCAGCTCGCCCACCTCACACGCCCCACACCCCGGTAGCCCACACCCCGGTAACCCACACCACACCCACCGGTCCAGCAGCGTGCACCCTGTCTGATGCCCAATGCCCCCACTATCCCAATTTTCGCTTATCCACACCACACCCACCGGTCCAGCAGCGTGCACCCTGTCTGATCCCCAAATGCCCCTACTAACCCACACTCCGCTAAACCACACCACACCCACCGGTCCAGCAGCGTGCAGCCTGTCTGATCCCCAATGCCCCCACTAGCCTACACTCCGCTAACCCACACCACACCCACCGGTCCAGCAGCGTGCACCCTGTCTGATCCCCAACGCCCCCACTAACCCACACCCCGCTAACCCACACCGCACCCACCGGTCCAGCAGCGTGCGCTTCTCCTCCGGGCTGAGGATGCGGTGCTCCGGCACCAGCACGTGCTCCGTGATGTTGACCAGCAGCTCCGACTCCAGGAAGTGCTCGATGTGGTACTTGGGCCGCATGTCGTCCAGCGCGCTCTTGGCGAAGGGCGTGAACTTGACGGCCGTCACCATGATGGCGCGGGACACCTTCTCGTCCTTCATGCGCTCAGCAATTTGCTGCGCCGCACGTATAAGAGTAATGTTGAATGTTAGCAAGCACATTTAGTCAGTGTCGTACAGCGTGTAGTGTAAATTGCGCCACCCGCTGCACCGGGCCTCCCTCCTCGCCCACTGCTTCTCCTGCTCTAGAGCTAGCTGGCGCTGCGGATGCTGGGGCCGTTCTAGCACCGGTTGCAACTCTCCATGCCACCCCGCTGCTGATGCTGGGGCCGTTCTAGCAACGGTCAGTTCTCCACGGCGCCCCCTTCCACCCCGCCCCTCCCCTGTACACCGTCCCATGGCGTCCCCGTACAACAGTACCGCACGGCATCCGGGCTACGCACGCAGAGCGACTGCTCCCTGTGCCTGTGTGGTCACATGTTGCTGCCGAGTCCAGTGACTCCAGCCCAGCGCCCCTACCCTCCTTTCCCGGATTGCCCCTCCAGGAAATGCGCACTCAGCACGCCCCACACGGAGCGAGCCTCCCCCCATGCGCCAGCTGCGCCCCTGCCCCAAGCAACCCAGGATACCCGCTTGCCATTCGCTCACGAGCGAACTCCGGGGCCAACAGCCCTCCACCCATTTCACGCGTGACCCCACCCTGTAGTTCCCCTTCCCCACCTCGACCACACCCACCCCGCTGCCGCCGCCCGCACCCCCAGGGCCTCACCTTGATCGTCTTGACGCCCACTTTCTGCTCCTCGGGGAAGAACACGAAAATCTGCAGGCAGGGCGCGGTCAGGGTCAGCGTCAGCGTCGGATTGCGGGCGCTTGGTGAGAACACAAGGTGCATCATGCCGCCAGCGCTGCTTGGCGCTAGACAGAGAGGCGGGGTGGGGAGGGTGGGTTGCCACGGTGGGCCTCAGTGCGCAGTGTGTACTGTGGCACTGCCACGACCCGGGGACCTCCCTTGCTCCTCGCGCTGTGCACAGGCACGCGCCCTGTGACACCCTGGGCACACCAGGGCGTAACACTGTGCGCCCAAACGAGCACAGCCGTGGCACGTGTACCAGGGCGTGCTGGAGGCGTGCACAGTTGTGGCGGCCCCTGTCCACCACCCCTGTCCACCCGGGGCATGCCGCCGCATGCTGGCATCGCCACGCCAACGCTGGCAGCCTCAGCAAACCGTGTCACGACCAGGCTTGGACCCCCAGCCATGTGCCCTCCACAGCACGGTGACCAGAACCACACCGGCAGGCCAGCGAGACACCCACTGGTGTGCTTTTGGCAACACGCCTGGTGCCCCTTCATGCCTTATCGTGGCTGCAACGCCCTCCCCCGCCTTCCCCTCATCTCCCCTCACCCCCATGAACCCCGATTTTGCCGCTCTGCTGTGATGCCCCCCGCGCAACACGGCTTCAGACCATCTCCCGTCCTCCCACCACCGTGGCCACCATACAATCTAGCAGTAACTACCTCCAGAAACAACTGCGTGTACGACAACTCCCGCAGGCACGCCCGCAGCCCGTTCCAGCATCCTTGTTTGCACCCTGAATAGGCTGGTACGTACACTCCTGCCATCTGGATCCCCTTCGGGTAGTCTGCATTTCGTCCCCCACCGACCCTGGTCCCCACCAAGCACCAACCCTCCCTGTCAGCTGCTGCCAGGCAAGACAAAACCGTCCACGCCTTGCAGATTGTCGCTCAAATGTTGCACAGGTACACTAGCTAGTGCTGACCAGGGAGCACTACTGCGTTGCAGCTGGCGAGTGGCCCGTCGGGCCAGGCCCCATGCTGCTCACCTGTTCCGTGGGGTCGTCCTGCTTTGGGACCAGGATAGTCAGGTCGTCCTTGCGCGGGTTCTCCCCAAATCGGTCCCGGAACTGGTCCTTGGTGGTCCCAATCTCATCCAAGCTGACCAGGTACCCTCTATCGTTGAGCATTTGCAGGCAAGTGCGCCGCACACGCCATAGCCGTGTGAGGTTATCCATTTTCTTCTATGTGCGCTAGCTATACGTTGCAGTGCTGCAAAGGCTTGACAGCGCGGGCGGCAGCACTACCGCCGCCTGGGCAGCCCGCGCTGTGGTCACTTGTCTTTGAAAGACTTCTGAATGTCGTTGAGAGATTGATTACACCCACACTATAGCTTATTTGGTTCGTGGAGGTGATAAACAGGTCAGGAGGCTCTTCGGCGAGCGCAGCAGGGTCAGGGTTCCGACTGGACAAGGCTGTCCTATGGCCGTGTATTTTGCAAGATGTGAATTCTAGGTTGGAAATGTGCATATGATGCTGGCTGAGGAAAGCAGTAAAACACGTGTCGCATGGGCCGAAGGGATGGAACGCCTTCACCGACAGTTGACAATCTATATGCTGCTCAGTTGCACCTGTTACGATTTGACGCCCTCAAAGTAATCTATGTACAATGCTAGCTGCTCTTGCCTAAACCTACCGCCGGGTGCCATCAGTCCTACACTGCCCTACCCCGCGATTGGCTTCCAGCGGCCGCAGCAGTGAGCACGCTTTTACAGCTATACAATGGCGGATGCTGGGAGCCAGGTGGTCCGGTCGCTGTTCGTGACGCTGCGGCGTGGCTACGCCGGCACGCCATGGTTCCATCGGCGCATCCTGGAGGCCCTGGGCCTCAAGACCCGCCACCAATGCGTGGAGAAACCCAACAACTCCACCATTAGGGGAATGCTATCCAAGGTCAGTTCTGGGCTCGCGTGCACCGCTTCGCCAGCGCTGGCAGGCAGCCAGGAGGGTGGGGAGGCACCGGAGGGGCCCATGGCGCACGGTGGCCGGCTGGCCGCATGTGGCCCCTGGGACTTGGGAGGGTGTCGTTGTGGCCGCAGTGACTTCACCCTGCTCGTCTGTGTGAAGCGTAGAGCGACCAGATAAGGTCGCTTGTCAGTAGCCGAGTACGCTTGGGGCATGCGGCCACTGCCTGGCCAGGGGCCCTCAGACCTGTGGCACTGCCACCAGCTGCACGCCCAAACACCCCGCCCCAATGCTGCGCGTCTACCTGGCTACCGTATCGCCGCGGGCTCGAACCCTTGCTGCCCACCTTGCACTCCGCCAGCGTCCTCAGACACTCACGTCCGTCCGGTTATGAGACACCCGGCTTTCGGTCACAGTGTGGCACGGGTCCACTCCTCCACACCCACACTCGTCAACAACCACACCCACACCCGCCCTCCTCCGTACAGGTGCCCCACCTGGTCACCATCGAGACCGACCGCATGTACGCCCTGCGCTCTCTGCGGGCCTACCACGAGCAGCTCAACCGGCCGCCCTGGGTGCTGCACCACGACCCACCGCTGCTGGAGCAGGCGTCGCTAACCCATACACAGCCCGCACTGGCACCTGCCGCCTCCCTACCGTCCCCTGCACCACCTGGGTCTGCGGATGCTGCAGCAGCAACAGCAGCGTCCGCACCCACCAGTGTCGCTGCTGCGGCGGCGGCGTCAGAGGCAAGTCAGCCTCCGCTCACTCCGTTCGCCCGGGCGCAGCTGCGGGAGCACGTGTGGAGGACGGGCATGAAAGGCTTTGCGGCGACGGGGCTGAGGCCGCTGCCGCCGCGGCGCTACTTCGTGGAGCAGCAGCGGCAGCGGCGGGCGCGTGTGCTAACGGAGCAGGGGACGTTCAGCGGCGCGGCGGTGGCGCTGCACCGGCAGGAGTTGACACCCAAGAAGTACCGGCGGAGAACGGGGATACGGGACTAAGAGGGAGGGGATGGGGAGCGAGTGGGGTGCGCAGGGCAACGGAGATGAAGGGGGGAAAGGGGCATACGGGACTGAGAGTGGATTTGGAGGGAGCTGAGGTACGGGATTGAGTGGAGGCGCGGAAGGAGCGGGGAGGGAGGCAGAGAACGGGGGTACGGGACCGGACAGGGTTGAGGAGGGGGCGGTAATGGAGGCGGAGGACGGGGTTGCCGAAGCGGAGCTGAACAGGCATACCGGATGCCGTGGAGGTAGCAACGGACGGGGGCTTGCGAGAGCAGTGGCGGCGGCGGCGGGGGACGAGGTGATGATGGCGGAGGGTGCAGGTGGACCTGGTGGGCTCTCTGACTCGGTGTTACGGATGGCTAGGGTGCGCTGTGGGAAGGGCCCGCTTGCATACACGGCAGGGCAAAGGGGAGAGTAGGTGGCGCAGTGGTGTACATGTCGGTGGGCGACAGGGGGTTGGAAGGGCTTGCTGCGGTTGGGTGGCTGAGCGTACGGGCTACCGTGGCTGGTGCAGTGTTCCTGCAAACTTGCTGCTGAGCTGCGGCGCCCTTGGACGTGACCTGCTGGTGCACAAGTTGGCAATGCTGCGGGGCAGCATGAGCGAGGCCCCTGATATGCGCCATGTACGATTGTTGGGCATCGTGGGGGCCGCCGCTACCTGCCTGTGTCGTTTGTGGCGTGTGGCTGACTACCTGGAACCAGTCCCTTTTGTCGTCAAGTTGGTCGTGCTCGTCGGTCGCTGGTAAGCCGCACAACACATCCGCTGCACACGGAGGCAGCGCACCGGCCCAACCAAGGGACCCAGGCCTTGTTGGTGCAGCTGTACGTGTGTCACGACTGTTGCGGTCTTGAGCTGCTGGCCTTCTCACGCACAGGATCGCCGTCGAGGTGATGGGCATGTTGGCAGTTCGTGTTGCATATCTTCACTCCTGCTCCACGGTGTGGTCGTACGGTCCTCGCACGATCCACGTGCCTACTGCACTGCACAGGCAAAGCTGCGGCCGCTTGCACACCCAGCGGGGGACAAGGGACACAGCCAACCAGCGTTTCGATCTGCATCGGTTGGGTCGAACCAGGCGCAGTTTTTGCTAGTTTTCTCCGAAAGTCAAAGGGGCCTGTATCCGAAAGACATGGGCCTGTAAGGGGGTCCGATCGGGTGAAACGGGGGGGTTTGCCGCCCCCCCAAACGCAAAATTTGGGCCCCCCCATCCGCAACTTGGGTTCTGGAGAGGCACCTGTTTCGACGTGTCATCCCGAAAGTCCCCACGGAAGATCGAAACACTGCAGCCAACATCGGCATATATGTACCCCCAGGATGCCAGGCACTGCGCAGTAACCCTTGCGGGTAGGCCAGTGTGACCAGGTGTGACACCGCCTTCAGCCACGGGTACAGGTGCCCCGTCAGCTGCAGCGCTTCCTCGGGGGAACGCCCCGGTCAGCCCCGGTGCATCCAGCCTGCACCATCATCACCCTGCGTCTCGCCCGGTTGCCGCAACCCCCTCCTTACCCCACGGCAGGGCGGTGCCACACAGGCCAGGACACCAGGCTACACGGCAAGAGGTATGACGCAGCATGACGGCAAGACCTGGCAAGAAAGACCCTGGGAGGACCCCTGCTGTGGGAGGCAGTAGCAACCCAGCCAGTCCAGATGGTACAAGACCCAAATGCATCACATCCTTGAAGTGCACAAGAACTGATGTTTGTTTAGTGGATACTGCCCCATTTGGAGAAGTGGTTTTTACGGAGTTGGCATGCTACTGGAGCGACTCGGCCAATTCGCCGCGGTCTGGATCTGCACTGACAACTCTTTATTATAAACGGTACCAAATTATAACACTTGTATTTTCACGAGTTTCTGCCAGTCGAAAGCTCTTCAAACCTAGCAGTAGTCCTGCATGCTCTCAGGCAACGTCGCAGGCCGTTCAGTCTTGATCTCCGTGTTCTTGCTACGGAGATGTCCCGTTTCACTGCCACTGTGCTTGACCTGTGCGGTTGGAACCGCATCTCCGGCGTCAATGGTGTGCGTAGCAACATCCTCTCTGACGACACTGCAAACGAGTACTCTGGTCTAACAGCGCTGGAGGTTGCGGCACTGTTCACCCGGTTGGCGGATGCTCGACGAGCGCAACAGGTTCGGAAGTGCATCGTGCGCATGTCCCTTACGGTACCATTTGCTCACCTGCCCGCTTCCCCTCTATGCACCACGCTCGAAATATCTGCAGGTTACGGCGTATTGCAGATTTTGCTTGTCCGGGCCTCTTCCCACAGAGTGTGCCGCCCTGCGCCCCTGCCCTATCCTTGACGAAGCGCCGTGTTGTATGAAATCTCTAGGCTACTGCGGCTGCTGGCTCAACGCAAGGCGAGCCACGCCTTTCCAGCGCTTCGGCTGATGCGGCACCCACATGCTGGGAGGATGACCACAACAGTGGTGCCCACGGCAGCAGCAGCACAAGTGTCTGCATCAGCGGCAGCGGCGGCAATGGCTGCAACTACAGGGGCAGCAGTGCAACGGGCGGCCTGTCTGGCGCGAGGAGCAACGCTCAGGAGGCCGAGCCATTGCCAGCCGACGCGTGCCAGGGCCCCTCTTCGCCCCCCGAGATGCACGAGAGCCCGTGCTCGCTGCAGCAGCACGCCACAGCCCAGGTGGGTGCGTGTGTGCGCTGCCATCTGCTGGCTTCATGCTGACTGCATGCTGAGGCTGTGCGCTGCAGTCAGAGCTGGACGCACAGCCCCGAACAGAGGCCTTTATTGTGTGCCCGACATTTAGCGAAGAGCACGCAAGCGCGCCGATTCATGCCCACCCCAACATGCCTTGCAGCAGTGACGGCACCTAACCCACCGGCCCAGCTCCAGCTCCCACGACCATGACCCACTCAGCACTGACCGCGCCCCTACCTTGCCCGTGCTGCTGCAGGCTCAGCAGCCCTGGTACCTCGGCGTCGACCTGCGTCAACACACGCTCATGGGCCACCTTGGCACTGGCGCTTACGGGACGGTGGCCCTGGCTGCCGTGGAGCTGCCCGACGGACGCAACCAGCGCATGGCCGTCAAGTCCCTTGTCATGCTTGAGCAACCGGTCTACCCGCTGCGCGTCGCGCGGCGGGAGGTGGAGGGCATGCAGGCCATGCAGGGGAGCCCCCACGCGCTCCAGCTGTACGGCAGCACCTTCGACTACATTCCCCCCGAGGAGCTCGACCAGCCCCGGAACAAGTACCAGATATTCATGGAGCTGGCGGAGATAGGGAACCTGAAGAAAGAGCTGGTGAGCTGGGCGCGTGGCTGCGTGGGGACGTCGTAGCCAGCTGCCATGCGTGCGTTCAGGCACGCATCCTGAGGTGCTGGCGCGCCTTGCCACTTCATTCACATCACCAAAACACGTCAAAGGAGCTAGAGTTCGGTGCGCCCTCATGCAGTACCTTGAGGTGCTGGCCAGCCGTTTGTGCGCTGCCGTACGCTTGGCGCTCCCGTGCAGCCCCTGACTCACGTTGCCAGCGTGCACCCATGCACGTACCATAAGCAGCTGGTGCGCGAGGCCACCAAAAGCATACCAGTATCCTCAAACAGGTCCTAGGAGCCAGCTGTCGTCACGCCCGCACGCACGTGTCTTGAGACACGGGCCAGGCACGCTTGTGCGCTGCAACACGCTGCCACCCCCACACAGCCCCTGACCTAGCTGCTCCTTGCGGCCTGCCCTGCGCCCGTAGGAGGCCGCCGTCCTGGCCAGACCCCGTGGCGAGCGTGGCAAGCGTGAAGGCCTGCTGCTGCCCGAGACGCGTGTGGCGGAGGTGGCCTACGTGCTGCTGTCCGCGCTAAAACACATGCACCGCCAGGGCTACGCCCACTGCGACATCAAGCCGGACAACGTGTTCGTCATGGCGGACGGCAGCTGCCGCCTGGGCGACCCAGGGGTGGCGTGCGCTGCGGACGCGTCGGGCGTGTTGCATCACGCGGCGGGCTCTCTTGGCTATTGCTCACCGGAGATGGAGGCCAAGCTGTTCGACCGCCACTGCCGCTACCCTGTGACGCTGAAGACGGACGTGTACTCCGTGGCAAGGGTGCTGGCGCTGTGTGCGGTGTGGTATGACCGGATGTTGTCGTGGGAGCTGTACGTGCGTTGGGAGGAGGATCTCCCCGACTGCGTGCCCGCTGGGCTGCGGGACCTGATCGCGTCCATGGTGGAAGAGGACCCCGCCAAGCGGCCCTCGCCGCTGGAGGCGCTGGACCATCCGTGGCTGGTGTCCGTGCTGCGGGGCGAGCAGCAGCAGCAGCAGCAGCCCAGTGTGGGTACGGCAACAGAGGCAGTGGCAGCGGTGGAGGTAGCGGCAACGGGTCCTTCACCAGCCGATGCATGGTGGTGAGGTGATCGTGATGGGGTGGCCGTGGGTGTGGGGTGCGGGCATGCAGGTTGGTAAGCAGCCCAGAAGGTACTGTGTGCCTGCACTTGTGGTTGTGGGCGGCCACCTTGGGAAGCAGGGTGGGACATTACGGGTTACTTCAGCGGTGGCGCTGAAAGCTGATACAGACTTGCGTGCGTGCTGTTAGTTGGTCGGTTTCGTGTTCTAGTGATGTACGGCCGTTGCTCTCCTGCCTGTGAATATGCACTGGGTGCGCAGTGTCTCACAGGTGTTTGGAGGACGGGCAGCATGTTGATCAGGAGCAGGGGAGGCCGTGTTCGGGTAGCATTGGACACACCGCGCCGCGTGCCGCAGCACAACCTGTGTGGGGTCAATGTGACGGCGGAGCTTTTGATTTTTGCACCCTACGGTGACGCACTTCCACTTACCGGTATATGGCATCAAACGCTTGCCTTGTGTAACAGGCCCAGTGCCCAGTCGTTCCGAGTTCCCTGTGCCCTTACTTTGGCCCGGTCGTGCAGCAATAGCTCCAGCGCCCAGTCCCTCACCGCACCCTGGATTGCACCACAGCGCCACGCCCCACGGCGTCCTGGACCCCACACGCAGCCGCCCCTTCTCGCGCACGGCGGGCTCAAGCCATGCACGGTGCCATAGTGTCTGTACATACAGCTTCGTGTCAACCCCTCCGCCAAGATACATACAGCTTCAACGTGCAGTGCAGCCCAACACTGTACACGCCGCACAGCCCCATGCCACACGGCAGCAGCGGTGGTAGCATGCATGGCGTACGGTTCGTTAGAGGATCAGGCGGTACATGGGTTGAGGGTTGTACTGCAAATGGTGTCCTGCGGTCACGTGCGGGTCAGGTCGGCAGCGAGCGTATGGGGGCTTTCCACACTGCACGGCATGGATTTGCGGTAGGCGGGGAGGGTCAGAAAGGGTAGGGTTCTCCAGATCTCCACTCGTCGGCGTATTATGTCGTCACATGACCCTTGCACAATCCAAGCCTACTGTGTCCAATCAGAGGCTCTGCTGCGGCCGCAGGCTTGCGCGCCCAGCAGGTGACGCAGGGTGCTAACAGTCGCAGTCGGTGTACATTTGCACTACCAGGTCATCAGGCGCAATGCAGGCCACGTTCAGAACGAGATGCAGCAGCTTACGTAGTTTACACTCCTGTGCTCCCTGACACGTGTACGCAGGTGGCACTGGCATCCGGCAGGCGATGCCCCTGATCCTGGAAAAACTGCAAGTGAACAAAATGTTACCCCTGACTGACTCCGCGCGCTCACGCGTGACCCCACAGCACAAAACGTTCACGTCAGGGAAGCCCCCTGGCACGCACGCCAGGTACGAGCCGGCACGGCAGGTACCGTTACTGCCAGCCAACTACAGTACACGTGCTGCTCGTCCCACTCGTCCTGCAACCTTCCCTCCCGCATGCGAACTAAACAGCGGAGGGTGCTCCGAGAGTATCGCCTGGGTCACCTACTCGGGAGACCCTGTCGCGCCATCGTCTGCCGTGACCCAGGGACCGCCATCTCTGCTAAGCCCTGCCCCTGCCTCGCTTCCCGTACCAAGTGCACCTGCTCGTCCAACTTGCGCTGGGACCTCCCCTGTCCTCCGCCCCCCTCACAGCACAAACCGCTCGAACGCCTCGGCCACGCCCCCCTCATCATGGCTCGCCACCACGGCGCCCGCCACAGCCTTGACCTCCTGTACGGCATTTTTCATGAACGGTCTTCGGTTAGCGCGCAGCCATTGCCGATCGGCACACGATTGCTTCATGACAAGCTTCTTACAAGCAGGTTCAGGAGAGGACAAGGCAAGGCAAAACCACGACGAAGACATTCCTGTCTACGGTACTCTCAGAACAAAAGTTTACGCCCACCTGTACGGCGTTCCCCATGGCCACGCCCACCCCCGCGCCCGCCACCATGTCCCGGTCGTTGCCTCCGTCCCCCACCGCCATTAGTGCAGAGGGCGGCAGGCCCAGGTGGTCCAGCAGCAGCTGCAGGCCGCCCCACTTGTTGACGCCGGAGGGCACGATCTCCAGCATGTTGGGCACGGCCTGCGGTTTGTTTTGGACGGATGGATGAACCGGTAACGGAAAAGCTACGACGATGACTTGAGTGACAGTAGCATACGGAACAGCGGAACACTGTGCCTGCAGCAAGCCCTTAGCCTGGGGGTGGAGGAGCAAGCGCAACGCACCAGCAGCCCTTCCGTCGTGTGTTTCAAGCATGGAGGCCTTTGGGGCAGTGAAGAGAACGCAAGCCCACTGAAATGAAACCAGCGTGTGTGTGTGGGGGGGTCCAGGTGTACCGCCCGTGGCCTCCTGCCGTACTGCCGTACCTGCATGACCTCCGCCGCCTGGCCCTCCAGCGCCGTCCGCCAGTACGGCAGTACGGCGGACGAGATGGTGGGCGCGTCCGCCATGAAGAGCAGCTTGCGCACGGGCGGGCCGGACAGGAGCGTCGACGTGGAGGGCAGCACCTGGAGGCACATGAAAGGTGGTAAGAGGTTCATAAATGATTCTGGCGGCCCCCACCAGTCTAGCTGCTAGAAAAGAGAGCGTATCCTCCCCGCAGGGCCGCAGCAGCCCTCCTGTACTACTTTTACGCCGTACACAGTCGCACTTGGTGGGGTTTAGTGCAGGGAAAGAAAGGAACGACGGCAGTGGTCGTGCAAAAGGCTAGGCTCATGTAAACTCGCCTGCGCCAAGCCGTGGTTGTGTGGCTGACACGGTAGCGCGTACGGAGACCCCCACGCCATTGTGTCAGACCTTGTCGGTCAACCTCACAAAGCGTCACACCCGAGATGCCATGATACGTCACATACATGCTACCGGACGCCCCTCACCTCCGCCAGCGGCTCGCAGTACTATATGTGGTGTGCAGTGCACAGCTACCCACGGAGGCAAGGTTCCACGCTAACAGCTCTTAGTTTAACGACATGCTCTGAGTTTAACAACAATTCATACTTGATTACATTGCGTACCTCCGCCAGCGGCTCGTAGTAGGTTGTGTGCAGCTCCCTCAGCTGCGGCGTCAGCTCCAGGGTGGCGCACGTGTCGCCCAGGAAGGCACACAGGCTGATGCCCTCGCGCGACGCGTAGCTGCGTGTACGGCAAGGGGTACGGCAGGGGCCAGTAGCGGCGTCTCGTACAGTGTCGTATAGTTGCACGTGCGGCCATGCAAGCAGGTGGCATGCTGGCATGTGCATGGGGATGCTTCGACTGCGCGCACTCCAAGCACGTGGGACAGGCAGGGGTGTGCAACAGGGCGCATGTGACAGCAGGGGTACGCGTAAACGTGAGGAAACCGTGTCAGGAGGAGGAATTTGTATAGGGAGCCAGGGAGGAAGAGGAGGCCGTGATCAGCAGAGGGCAACACCGGCCGAGGGCATACTGCCAGGCTGCTCCTTGCACAGGGGGGGTGGGGGGCAAAGGGAAGGTCCGCTTCCCCTAATTCACGCTGGATCGTGTGCCCACCACGTTCTGATGCCCACCACGTTCACACGTTCATCCCGTCTGCCCTGGCGCTTTCCCTCCGCCAACCATCCGCACTCGCGATATACGCGCAACCACCCATGCCCGTGCGCGCACTCACTCGAAGGCGGCGCGCACCACGGCGGGGGGCAGCTGGGCGTCCGACAGCGCCTCACCGCCACGGCCATGCACAGCCAGGCCCTGGGGGGCGGGGCAGGGACAAGGTGGTACCAAGGATGGGGACTATCAGTATCGCCGTGGGTTAGCCCACGCATCAGGTATGCCGGACGTCCGCAAGCAGTAGCGCAGGGCTACGCACCGCCTGGGGTCATGGGGTCATGGGGTCATGGGGTCATGGGGTTGACAGCAAATATAAGGGAGCAAAGGGGCGATAGGGGGCGTGCTACCGTAACGTTCATGGCCTTGTGGAGTAGCCCACGGTGTAGCGCACCTGCGTGATCGCACCGGGGCCCTGCAGCTACCCTCTATTTCCGCACACCGTAGCAACGCTGTGCCCACACCAGTAGGCTTGAGGCAACACCCACCAGGACCCGATCTGAGCTGCCAGAAGCCTATGACTAAAACAGTTTGAACCCTTTGAGACCCAACTGTGCCGTTCTAGCAGCCCCAGGCACGTTTGTTGTTAATACACGCACCTGCAGGAACACGCCCGGGCCCTTCGGGCACACCAGCAGCCCGGGCCCTGCAGCCCCGCCGCCGCCGCCGCCGCCAGCGCCGCCGGCCGCGCCTTGCCCGTGGCCGCCACCACCGTGACGCCCGCCGCCGCCGCCGCGCGTATGGCGGCAGCGGAGCAGGGCAGCACGCGGGAGCGGCTGTCAAGCAGCGTGCCGTCTGAAGCGGGGGCATATTACAAGTTTCTCAATAGGGTGCACGTCAAGTATTGTCATAGAGTCGTCACAGCGCTACGAGATGCCGCTTGCCTTGCGACACACGCTGGCAATACGTGCAAGTGCCAGTCCGTGGTCGCAGCTTGCCAGCAGACCGTCCTGATCACCATCCCGCATTTTGGGCACACGCCTACACGCATTGTGGCTCCTCACACCCACCAACCACTAACCCACCTAGGTCCAGGGCCACGATCTGGATCTCGCTGCGCCGCCTACGCCGTGGCGTATTGCTACTGCTGCTGCTGCTGCTGCTCATAGTGCTGGTGCTCGCAGATGTCGACAAGCTACTGCTGCTGCTGTCCGATGCCGCGTCGCTGTCCCCGCCCGCCGCCGCCGCCGCCACCAGCCCCCTCGCCGCCTGCCCCTCCCACATGGCACCCCTGCGCGCCGCCGGCCACCCCGACGCCGCCGCCTGCACGCCCGTCACGCCGCCGTACAGCCGCCGCCCGCCAAATCCATAACTAAGACCATCGCCAAGGCCGTACGACACGCCCGCCCCCCGCGGCGCCCCTCCAATGCACCCAGCGACGCCCGCCGGCCCCGCCGTCATAGCTCCTGCGCGCCCCCCGCGGCCTCGTCCTCCGCCGCCACCGCCGCCGCCACCGCCGCCGCCACGGCCACCGCCGCCGCCACCACCGCCGTCGCGCCGCGGGCCCCTCTCCGCCGCCGCCTCCCTGCCCCCACCGCCGCGCCCTCCCCGCTCATCCCGCCTATCCCTCCCACCAGCCCCGGCCCCTTGCTGCCTCTCACGCCCCCTGCCGTCCGCCCCTCCCGCCTCCCCCGCCCTCCCGCTCTCCCTCCCTGCCCCCACCGCTCTCCCCCTTGCCCCCGCCCCTTCCTCTCACCCCCTGCTCCCTTCCTCTCCCCCACCTCCTCACCAGCCGCAATCCGCCACAAGAAGCCCGCCCCTCCCCCCGCCGCCCCCGCACCCGCCCCTTCCTCCTCCCGCCCTCCCCGCCTCCCCTGCCCCGCCTCCTCCCCTTCCCTTGCCCCTTCTCGCCCTCCTTCTGCCCCTCCTGCTGCTGCTGCTGCTGCTGCCTCCTGAGTTCCAGCTCCTCAGCCCCTGTGATGAGGCCCACGCCCGACCAGCCCAGCTGCCCCAGCACGTGTCGCTCCTCCGCCGCCATGGCCTCGTGCTGTGCTGCGCCCTGCTCGTGGTCCCAGCCGCACAGGTGCAGCAGGCCGTGCACCAGCAGCACGCGGCACTCGTCCAGCAGGGAGGTGCTGCACGTGGGTTAGCGGTGGTGGGTGTGTGGGTAAGGTGTGTGTGGAAGTTAGAGGGGGTGTATGCAACAGGCCGTGCACCAGCAGCACGCGGCACTCGTCCAGCAGGGAGGTGCTGCGCGTGGGTTAGAAGTGTTGGGTGTGTGGGTTAAATGTGTATCGTGGTTAAAGGAGCAGGTGTCTTGCAGCAGGCGGTGCACCAGCAGCACACGGCACGTACAGGCGATCGCACGGCTTACCCTCGCTCCTTGGCCTGCCTGTGCGCAGTGTCAAGGGAGACCACCAGGTCGCCCAGCAGCTTGATGGGCAGGTGCACCTGCACGGGGTGGCGTGTGTATTAGCGGTGTGTATCAGGGGTGGGCCGTAGTGCACCTGATAGGTGAGTGGGATTGGTAGTGGGTATGGACAGGGCTGTGACCCGAGCGTGTGCATGTATGCATGAGGACTGCAAGGCCTTCGTCCACGACCATTGTTTGCGCAGTGTGCCTCAGAAGCACTTCCCCACCTTGTAGTCCAGCTCGTCCCTCAACCCAGCAACAGGACGCCCGTGGAGCTGTCCACCATACAAACCAGGACACACACGGTGAGTATTAACTCTCGTGCACCCCACCTTGTAGTCCAGCTCGTCCCCCAGCTCGAACGACAGCACGTCGGTGGGCCCCTCCTTTCCTCGGTGCAACGAATTGAGGTGCGAGATGTGGGGGTCGTCGCACAGCACCAGAGACAAGACGGCCACACCTGTGGATCGAATGAAGCATCAAGATGAGGTCAGGGAACCTTAGTGGAACTCAATGGATAGGCATGCCCAACGAAAGGCAAATTACATGCATTTTCTACATGGTCCCAAGCAACAATTCGCCGTTTTTACAGTCAGTGTCGACTCACAAAACGGCGCCCGTACGGCACCTAAGAAGGGCCAAGACCTGTACGACCGGCAGGGACGGAGCTTTTAGGACCTTAGCGAGCACCCAGAACATTGGAAGGGGGGTTAGGCAGCATGCATTCTGGGCCTTTCCTACGATTCTACCGTAGGGACACCCCGGGAGCCGACATTCATTCGCACTTTTTCCGACAAAGCCCCGCTCCACTGCAGGCATTCCCACATTTGAGGGATTTGCCTGCCAGCAGTTTGCCTTCCATCGTGGCGCAACCACCCCCTCTACGTGCAGTCGCGTGTCGTGCGCCGGACCCACACCGCTGTGGCCACAGCCCCCCGCCGCCATGTAGCCCGTACTCCAAGAGGGCCCACGGCACCTTTAACCCCCGCCGACATGGCGAATGCGGTCATCCAACTGGGTGTGGTCACCTATCCATGGGTGCGGCCATTCATCTGGATGAAGATCGCATTCGCCATGTCGGCAGGGATGAAGGTGCCGTGGACCCTCTTGCCAGACGGGCTACATGACGGACGGGGGGCTGTGGCCACAGCAGCCGCGGCCCGGCGCATAAAACGCGCATGCACATAGAGAGAGGGGCGGTGGTGTGCCACTATGGAAGGCAAACAGCTGGCAGGAGATCGGGCACCCCTGTGGGGCATGACTAATGGCCAACAGTTGGCCATGTGTCAACAAGCATATGCATCAAGTGGCAGCCTAGATTTTCAACAAGTACAACACGATTCTCTTCATCTACTCAATTTAGTTCCAATTTACTAAGAGAGTTCATATAATATTTACTTGCGGCAACATGTCTCCACCCAGAAACAGGCGTGTATCCAGACAGGCGTGGCCCCCGTGTGAAGCCAAACTCTCCCTGCCACACGCCACACGCCGCACCCATCCTCCCCACGCACCCCACCCTGCCCTCCCCGCTCTCACGTGGCATCTTCCACGCTGCGCGCATTCCACCACCCTACCCCGCCCTCATCCCCCCACCCCTCGCTCGGGTTACGAGCACTTTATCCACCCCCCCTCCCCCCCGCCCCCACCCCAACTCACGCGGCATCTTCCACCCCGGGTGCGTGGCCTGCTTCCTGGCCAGCACCACCTTGACCGCCTCCGTGGCGTCGGCCCTGAGCTGCTCGGACAGCTGGTCCACGCGGACGCTGTGGGTTAACACACACAGGAGTAAAAAGCATTCGTACACACAGGAGGTAAAAGCAGCGGAATGGGCAGGAGGAGGTGCAGGCCACCGCGCTCTTGTACACCTAGCATGTGGCAGACGGACAGCTGGTTTACGCGGACGCTGTGGGTTAACACACACAGAGGTCAGGGTAGCAAAATAGGCAGGGGCAGGGGCAGCAGCAGCAATTGGCCGATTTCAGCTTCAGATTCAATGCCCATGGCAGGTGGGCAGCTAGCCCAGGCGGGTGCAGTGTGTGAATACACAGGGTAGTGCTCAGATTTTCAGGCTCTGGCGGCACAGGACTGGCAGAACGGACGGCCTGGGAGCCATTGCGACCACCGCCGCAGCAACAATATGCGCATTATCGTGCACTGGACGGCAACGTATATTGCACGCGTGCAGTTATAGGCCTACTGGCCGCAACGCTACCACCGCCCTGCCCCGCTGCTCCCGACATTCACAGGTCACACACGGTCACGGCATGTCCCCACATCTAACCACGGGCCATGGCGCGCTGCCCAGTGCCTGCCGTCCAGGAGCAGGTCCACACGTGTGTCTTAGCTACAGCTAATACACTCGGCCCCCGCACGTACATGCCCCTTATCCCCTGCCGCGAGGGCGCGGGCAGGGTGCCCAGCGGGTTGCCCCCCACCAGCAGCTCCACACGCGTGGCTTAACAGCTAATGCACACTCCCTGGCCCAAACTCACGCCAGGGTGCCCAGCGGGTTGCCCTCCACCATCAGGTCCACACGTGGCCGTGCCAGGGAGGGAGGGCCCATGCGGCGCTGGCGCAACGCCCCCAGGACGAAGCGCCGCGGAGGCTCGTACACGAACCGGATACCCCCCTCCTCCTCCTGCTGCTGCGCCTGCTGCTGCTGCGCCTGCTGCTGTTGGTCTAGGGAGGAGGAAGCGGATGGAGTTGTGGGAGTGGCGGAGCTGCTGGCAGCTCGTACCACGTGTGTGTTACGCATGGGCAGGGGGGCGGTAGGCGTGCGGGCGGCAGAGCTTGCGGAGGTGGTGGTGCTGACGGCAGCGGTCGCTGCAGTTGCGTTCATGTGCCATGGATGATTAGTTAGGTGCTGCTGCAAGGGTCCGAGGCGGGAGGCAGGAGGCGCAGAGGAGGTCGCGAGCACCCGAAGGCTTTCCGGCCGCCCGGCCGCGGCAAAGCCCAGGCAGCGCATAGTCGCGCTGTTTGGGATTGGGCTGTAACGGTATAGGCTTTGCAGCTAGTTTGAATCGTATGTTTTTAGAGCGGCAGTCCAGGTCGGTGCATTCAGTTCGCACGGACCGTCTTCCATCGCGGTCCTCATGCTGACGTTGATTCCACCCGCAAATTCACCTAATCGACACGCTGCACTATTTCGACTTGCATGCTCCTTCATTCTATTGTGAACATGGCTACTCGTGCCGCTTTGGGACGGCTTCGGCCTGCTAGCTCTGCGCTCTTCGTGTGCGATGTCCAAGAGAAGTTCCGCCCCATCATAGCAGGATATCCGACCGTTATCGACACCACAAAGCGCATGGTGCGAGGGCTTGTCGCTGGCGAGCATGTACTGTCGGCACACCTGAGCAGTTCCGACACGGGGTGGGGCCCCGAGCGGGCGGTTGGCTCTGTCCACGGAGGGCCCTGCACGCTACCCCACGGCACCCCGCTTCGCTTTGCCCAAGTCAGCGGATGAACGGAAGGACAGCTTCCGCGTGGAACGTGTAACCCCATTCAGCAATAAATAGAGCTCCCTGCGCGAGGAAGGCTAAATCTGCTGCCCGGATAGGCTGGCCTGCCCTCGGCGCCAGACCGGTGTCCACAAGGGAAAGGGCACTCCTGGGCGTCTCTTGTTAGCTACCCCCCTCCGGGGGATTGCTAATACAAAGCGAGCCCTTTGGGCAATATATTGCGGCCCGATATTGCCCCACTGCCGGCCGCGGGACCCCTGCCTTCTACTTACTTACGGCTACATAATCCGTCCGCAATGCTGCCTGCGCACTCAGCCTCCCAGGTCCAGGGAGCATTTGATGACAGGGCGCCAACCCCTACCGACATGGCGCCTGTTCGGGTTCCCCTCGGCCCCACCCCAGGGTTTCAGTGCACCAGCATAAGTGCTGTACACACCCACACCCCCTAACACACCGCATATGCCCCATACTGATCCCACCCCCTTGAGGAGCTGACGGAGCACGACACCGGCGTCGACACTGCAGTGGTTCCAACTTTTATCGCGACATGTGCAGCTATTTCAGTATCGTTTTACTTAGTAACTTCTCCCCCCCCCTCCTCGGTCCCTCCCCGCAATCCCCCACAGGTCCAGGGCGCCAACGTGCTGGGCCTGCCCGTGCTGGCCACAGAGCAGTACCCCAAGGCCCTGGGCGCAACCGTCTCAGAGGTGGGAGACCTGCCGTACTGTACGACAGTGTGGGGGCTCATGGTGCCGTACTGTACGGCACAGGGTTCGCGCTTCGCGTGCTGTGCCGCGGGTGCTGGGGTGTGGGAGGATGTGGGGCAGGTGGGGCCGGGGATGGGAGGAGGGGCACCACGGGCGTGCGGCGATGCCCGGGTCTCAGGTTCACAGGGCCCTACACACGGTCGGGTTGCATGGATGTACAAAGAAGAAAGGAGGCTAACTTGACAAGGGGGTGAGAACAGGAACAGTTACTCGCAGTCGAGGTTGAAGATGCCGGCAAAGTTGCCGCTGTCCCAACATTGCGTGACACACCAGTGCGCAGGCACGAGGCCAAGCCCGGCGTAACCACCGAAATAGAGACTGCTTGCCGTGGGATCGCCCACCTAGATGGCTGATGTTATCAGGGGCGCAGGTGAACGGAAGCCGCTGCGCTGTCGTGCGAGTCACCATGGCGTCGTCGGGGGCTTGACCCGATCAGATATCAACCCAGCTACAAGCGTCAAGGCACGCCCCATACAGATGATATACAGATTTCTGAAACCATGACCACCTCGCTGTTGTCCGCTGCGGTTGTCCACTTACTTGCTGTGTGCACAGGTGTCTGGCGTGCTGCCTGCCGGCACCCCCGTGTTCGCCAAGACGCTCTTCTCCATGTGCACCCCCGACGTGGACGCCTGGCTCAAGGCCAAGCCCGACGTCAAGCAGGTGGGGTGGCAGCCAACGCTCCTTAATACACACTCCCCTTATCCCACATCCACCGCCATAAGGTGCTGCTGTGCGGAAACGAGGCGAGCGTGTGCTTGCTCTGGACCTGCTCGTGCGTGAACGCGCCCTCTCCTAAATACACATTCCCCTTAACCCACACCCTCCCACCAACCCCAGGCGCTGCTGTGCGGCATCGAGGCGCACCCGTGCGTGTTCCAAGCGGCGCTGGACCTGCTGGAGCATCACACCTGGCCCGCTAATACACAC
This sequence comes from Chlamydomonas sp. KOR1, assembly GCA_036984285.1. Classification (NCBI taxonomy): domain Eukaryota; kingdom Viridiplantae; phylum Chlorophyta; class Chlorophyceae; order Chlamydomonadales; family Chlamydomonadaceae; genus Chlamydomonas; species Chlamydomonas sp. KOR1. The sequence continues at coordinate 28,286 of BQMZ01000240.1, forward strand.
ACTCCCCTTAACCCACATCCGTTCAGGTGCTGCTGTGCGGCATCGAGGCGCACGTGTGCGTGTTCCAGACGGCGCTGGACCTGCTGGAGCGGGGCTACGAGGTGCACCTGCTGGCGGACGGCGTCAGCAGCAGCAGGCCGCACCACAGGGCGGCGGCGCTCACGCGCATGGCGCAGGCGGGTGAGTGGTCATGCTGAAATTGGGGGGGGGGAGCGTAACCGTGGAGCGGGAAAATGGGTGGGTGGGGTGCGGTGGGATGCATGTTTGGACATGGCGCAGGCGGGTGAGTGGCACTGAAAGCACGCACCCTCCCAACAAGCAACCCGGCAAAGGAGAATCGGGGGCCGCGGCCATGCCACGATCGGGAGCGCTCACACGCATGGCGCAGACGGGTGCGTGGGCACGCTGAACTACGGGGTGGGGGAAGGGCTTGTTGGGATTGGAGCAGCAAATGGGCGCGCCAGCAGCAGGAGCAGCAGCGGCAGCAGTAATCTTCTCCACAGGACAGTGGCGCTGGCACGCATGGCGCAGGCCATTGGGTGGCCGGTTTCTCTGGGGGTGGTAATAGGGGGCTGGTGTGGGCGGGCGTGCCACCAGCAACAGGAGCGGCGTGACGACCCACGGCGGGTGAGTGGGCGCGCTGGAGGGGGGGAGTATTAATAACTGGTGGGGAGCGGAAGAGTTTACATAATGAAACGACACGATGAGGGGTTGGGGAGAGACCGCGGAGCGGCAAAGTGGGGGTGAACAAACCAGCAACGAAGGGCCTATGTACAGCCAGGGGCTCCACGGTCCAGCATAAGCCCAAGCCGTGCCGATTCCAGTCTATATCAGCGCTGTGCCTGTTCTGGACGGACCTTGCTGCCCTTGGTGGAGGTTGTTCTGAAGATGCCTCCCGCGCCCCTGCAGGCGTGCTCATCAGCAGTTCAGACATGCCTCTGTTCCAGGTAGCGTTTACGTCACCGTTCCTCACCAGCCGTCCTTGCTGTTGAATGTTTGCTCATGTTCACACCCAATCCCGCAGGCGTGCTGATCAGCAACTCGGAGATGGCTCTGTTCCAGCTGGCGGCCGATGCCAAGCACCCGCGCTTCAAGGACATCAGCGCCATCGTCAAGGAGGGCCAGGCGTCCGAGCCCTTCACCTTCACGTCCAGCCTCTAGGCAGACGCTGTTGACAGTACACAAAAGTGCACAAGTTTTGTGTTGTATTTTACGCCAGGCGTGCGAGCCCTTCAGCTTCACGTCCAGCCTCTAGGCAGCCACTAGGCAGGGTCTAGGAAAAGGGTGTTGAGGTTTGGTTGCGCATGTTGCGTGTTGTATGTTGCGTCCTGTATTCCGGCATCTAGGCATCATAGGACAATGGGAGTGTAGGACATGTGTGCTTGGTCCAGCTGCACCTCCAGCCCCTAGGCAGCCAGACGATGGCGGGTATGTGTGATGCGGGGCATGTCCTTGTACGTTCTCTGCAGTGGACACCTTTTTGGTGTGTTGTTTTTGGCGTGCTGTGGGCTCCAAGTCAAGGCACGCCTTGGTCACGTCCAGCCCAAGACAGGCAACATTGGGAATGTTGGACATGTTGCTAAGAGTGTTGTGGCTTCAGCCCTTTTTGGCACGTCGTGTTGGCCATGTTGCCAGATGTCGGAATGTGCCCTCTGGTGGACTTGTGCTGTGTAGGGACGCCAGTACCGGGTACGGTGTACGGAAAGCGCGCATGGCAGGCGGCACGTGGCATGCCGCGTGTTTCGGGCCATGTGTCTAGGCAGCAGTGTGCTACAGGCGGCGACCAGCGTTGCTCCGTCTCTGGCGTCGCCTTGTGTGGTGGGCTGAAGCTCTGACGGATGGCGCATTGGCGTGGGGAGTGGGGACGGGAGGCGCGGCGGCCTGTCTACGCCTGGCTTGTGTAGCAGGATGCGGTTGGGGGAGGTACAAACGCATATTCCAGAGCAAAGCGAGGAGGACCAGACCCGATGCTAGACCGCGATGGCATGTGCGGTTACTCGGTGGGTTAGCGACGGGGGGAGGCCTGGCTGGTGGGGTGCAACGACGTACGTGCCGCCGTGCCACACGGCGTGTGCCCAACGACACATTCGCCCCGTTGGCCCTGGGCGGTCGGTGGTCGCGTAGGGCAGTTGGGTGTGAATCATCGCCAGTTGTCCTCGCCAAGGTACATCCGCTTTCGTGTGGCGTATGGGGTGTGGATGCCATGACGAAGCACCTGTGATTATACGGAGGGAGATAGACGACAAGTGGATTAGTATGCTGGTCTTAGTAGCATAGTTGCAGCTTGCAGGCTTGTAACAGGTGGCAACGAGTCACAAGTCATTAAGGCTATGAGCCCTGCAGGCATGCTGTATCGGTAATTGTCTTGAGGTGTCCTCCAGTGTCCTTGCAGGACTGAGAACTGCTGAGAATGTCGTACTGATGCATGCAGGCGTCCGGAAGAACAGGAGAACACCCAAGGGAGGCTCACCCCGGACAACACCCCTTGGCCGCCAGCTCAGCGTGTCTACAGGTAGCGTTGCGTGATGCGTGTGTGCGGCAGCGCCTCCAGGATGCAGGCGCTCGGGAGCAGAGACGACACCCCCTGGCCGTCAGCCCAGCCCTGCCCAGGCACGGTTGCGTGTGCGCCAGGCCGCCGGCAGGGGAGCGCCCCTGGCCGCCAGCGCCGCCAGGGCTGCCCAAGAAGCTGTCAGTGCAAAAGCCAAGTCCAACGTTGTTCTGCTTGTCCAGCGCTTGGAGAGGTGTGGAGTAGCGCAAACAGGTTGCAAGCAATGGGAGGCTGCGCGAATCTGCCGGCAGGGCTTCGCTGTCCCAGTCAAGGGAGGTCCCCTGATCCCAACAGACCGTTAACCCCAACACCCCTGCTCCTGGCCCGCGAGTTCAACAATCCACCAGCGTAGCGGTCGTCAACAGTTTGACCGTTCGATGCGTGCAAAAGCCATAAGCCCGCCACCTGAACACACTCAAGGGAACATGGAACCATTGGTAGCCCATCATGCTTTTGCTTTGCAGCGCAAGTTGCTGTTTTCCAAGTCGGAAATTCCAATCCACAACTCAACAGCCCGGTCCGTATGCATCGTTTCCAACGCCCATCCATGCACGTACGACCACACCACACGTCAACATGCATCCCTTGCCAAAGGCACCGTGGTTGCGCCGCCGAGTGCGTCAGCCGTACCTCCCACGTATCTCCCCTGTTCTCTTCCTCCCCACCCGCCTGCGCTGCCCCCCTCCGTGCCCTACTTTCCCGAGCCCGGCCCGTGCACCTCCATCCATCCCTTGCGCGGGGCAGCGCCTGCGGTGTTCCCCGCGTTTCCTCAGACGGCTTCACGAAAACAAAGCACGCAAGGTAATGAGCAATGGCCCCTGCTATGGCCCCCTGTCGCACCGGGTCCAACAACTGCCCGGCGTACTACTACTAGCTCCTCGCGCTACTAATCCTTTTTGCCACCCGGAGTGCCGGCTGCGGCGCCTCCTTGACCACGGCCGGCGGCTCGGGATCGTTGCGCCGAGCCCCCTCAGCCGGCCCCTCGGCCGCGCCCGGTGCAGTGGGCGGCGGTGAGCACATGCACGCGGGCGGGTCCACCTACGGGTGTCCACCTACGCCGCCTGTTGCCCCTCGCCCCCTCCAGGCGCGGCGGGCGGCGGCGGCGCCTCCTTGAGCACCGTGAAGATGGAGCGGAACTGCGCGGGGGTCATGCGCACGTGCTTGAGGCCGCCCTCGGGAGCCTGCGGGAAGGGAGGAGAGCAGGGAGGTGCAGGGGGAGGTGGGTTTAGGAGTAGCCAGGGGCGGCAGCAGCAGGCGATAGAGGAGAGGTCATGCGCACGTGCTTGAGGCCGCTCGTAGGAGCCTGGGGAGAGCGGGGGAAGCGGGGCGGAGGGGAGAGGGATTGAGACGGTTAGGGTGGGGAGGACAGGCAGGTCAGTCAGGTGCACGGGGAGGAGATGGGGTCCGGAGCAGCGAGGGGTTACACAGAAGGCACAGCAGCGGCGTAGGGGCGATTCGTCGCGTACCATGGCCTCCACCTGTGGAAGTGGGGGAAGTGCAACGTACCCCACGCCACATCGCTCGGGGTCCTGCCCGGTCCTGCCCTGCCCCCTCCACGCCCCACGTTTCACGCTCAACCCCCGGCCCCAAACTCGCCCTCTCAAGCAAATGGCAATGGCTGCATGGCGCCCTGTCTCTCCGCCTCGTGCTCTCAGCACCCCCATCCAACAACCTGAGCCTCAGTGCCCTGCCCCCCGACCCCGGCCTCCACAGCCCTCCCACCCAACCCCACCTGCGAGAAAAAGGTTCTGCACGTCGCCCTCTGGCCCGGCCCTTTGACCTGTGCGCCGTGAGCCGCTTGCCCTGTGCCGCGGTGCCCTGTCTATGGCCACCCCTCCACTTACACGTGCGCGTGACACGCACAGCGACTGCATGACGCCCTCCCAGCCGCCCTGGACCCTGCGCCAACGTGCTGTCGTCCCCGCCTCCTTACGCTGTACCGTCGACATCTTCGCCCGCTTCGCCCAATGCTCGCTCCCATGTCAATTCACTGCCCTTATCCATGCGCTGTCGCCCCCGGCCCCTGCCCCCCTCCCACCCAACCACACGCACATCCCAACCCCTCCACCCCACCTGTGAGTACAGGGGCTGCATGACGCTCTCCCAGCCGCCCTCCTTGAACAGCTGGGCCACCAGCTGGGGGTGGGGGTGTGGAGGGTGGGCGGGGGGCGGGGGGCGGGGGGAACAGGGGAAGAGGAGTGTGAGGAATGGGGTTTGCTAGAAGGATATGTAGGGTTGGGACTTGCGGACGAGTGTGGGTGGGCAGGTGGGGAGTATGCAGCAGAGTTGCCCTTTCTACACGCGTGCAAACGGCCAGCGAATAGCGGGGCCAGCTCGACGCCCCCCGCGCTGCTGTGCGCACGTGTACTACCATCACGCCTGGGGCGCCGCTACATACACGGCCGGGCAACTTCAGGCAAGGCCCGATGGGTGGGCTGTTTATGGCGGGGCAGCAACCGCACGCGGCAACGGCGGCCGCCCTCCCTCCTCTCCACGTCCCCAGCTGGCGCCTGGCCGCAGCCCGTGTACCGCACCGCAGCGGCGGCCGGCAGGGGCCTCAGCAGCCCCCACAATCATCCCCCATGCTCATCCCCCATGTTGAAGGATGTCACGCAACTGGGATAGGATGATGGCGCTGGCCGCACGCACCTGGTCGTTGCTGAGGTCGATCTGCTTGAGGTCCTCCGACACCAGGTAGAAGATGGAGCCGTCGTCGGGGCGCTGAAGCAGCAGCGAGCCTGAGGGGGGTACAGCGTGCGGGGGAAAGAAGTTATTGAACAAAACGACTACAAAAAGTTGGGGGGTTTAATGGGGGTAACAAAGTACTAGATTCGCGACGAGGGGTGGTAGTGTATGGGGTGATTAGTGGTGTGGTTGGGGGCGGCTGCGGGGTCCGAGCAGGGTTGCTGGGGTGTGCGGAGACGCCGGGACGTCGGGGCGCTGCAGCAGCAGCGAGCCTGAGGGGGTACTAGTACAAAGTACTAGTAACGCGCGAGGGGTTGGGGTGGGGTTGGGGTTGGGGTTGGGGTGGGGTTGGGGTTGGGGTTAGGGGTTAGGGGTTGGGGTTGGGGTTGGGGCTGGGGTTAGGCGGTCGGAAGGCAGACGTGGGGGTATTGTGGGGGTTGTGGGGTGCCGGGTGGGTGAAACATCCCTCGGCCCCTGCCTCCACGCCTTCCCCACCGCATCCCAACCCACGCCGTGTCATATCATCCAAATACCGCCAAACACCGCCACTGCACTGTGAGAGTGGCACTGCCGGTAGGCAGGGCGGAGGCACACCCCTCACCCTCAACGCCCACGCGTCCGTCGCCCACGCTCGCTGGGGTTGGTCCTGCGCATCTTTGTCCTCGTTAAAGCGGCAGCGGTGATCGCCCCGTCCCCTGCATCTGCCCATAGCACGACCGACACAGGACCTGCTCGCAGACAGCATACAGCCCGGTCCCTGATCGTCCCCCGCCCCCGTTCTGCGCGCTAGTTCTCCCCCGATTACCCTCCCATACCCTTCACTACCAGGCAACCGTGTCTTTCGTTTCACAGCCCGTGCCTCCCCTTTGCGCACCCACCTTCACCAAAACCTCTCGCCGTATCAAGTAATCACTGCACTCTCGCTCTGCACAACACCGCTCGTACTCCACGTAACCCCCCAGCTTGGACTCCATCCACGCCCCCCTGCCCATCCCACCCTCCCACGTGCTGTGTTCCGCTTCGCTTTCGCTGCTCCAAACGCCAAACGTGCAAATTTGCGAACGCATAACCCTCTACCCTCTACCCAACCTCCGCTGCCCCCACCCCTGCCCTCACTCCGGCAATGTGTGTTTCCGCCCCCACCGCCCCTCCCCCCTACTAGTTGGGCGTTACCAGTACTTTGTTTCCCCCTCAATGCCCTCACCCTCCACGTATCCGTCCAGCTTGGCCTCCATCCACGCCCCGCCGCCCCGCCCCCACAGCAGCACGCGGCCGTCCGCCCGCCGCCGGAAGTTGTTGGCAGTGCGGAAGCGCTCAATGGCGGCGGGGTCGTCCTCCTCGCCGCCCGACCCTGCGGCATGGTACAGCATAAGCCGGCAGGATTGGGTGGTAAAGATCGTCAAGGTGCTGATACCATAGGGCGGGTCGAGGGGCCCGGCAGAGTGCAGGATACCCGGCAGGACAAGGCGGTGGAGATCATTGTGGTTGCTCGGGTGTGGCGTGGCGTGCCACCAACTGGCCGTATGTCGCAGCGGGGCACAATGCAAAAGTCGTAAGGAGCGTATGTTCCAGGCATTGGCACAGGCGAGGCACGGGCACTAGGAAGGTGGCCTGGGGCCAAGGTGCCCCTCGACGCCCTGTGGGTACGTTGGCCATGGTGTGGGGCGACGTAGGCGCAGGGTGTGCGGCGTACGGTGGCGTGCGGCGACATGCCTGGCGCAGCTGTATCGTGCGCCAGTTGTGATACTGGTATTGTGTGCTTCTGGTTACAGATCTATTACGGTTGAAAACTGACGAGTACCTAGAGCGAGTGCGGCCTGGTTGGGCAGGAGGGTGAATCCCCAGCTGGCGTGATGCGGGGGTGGGCAAAGAGTTGTGCACTGCAGCGCCTGTCAACATGTACGCAAGCACGTGCATTGAATGGGGCTGCAGAAAGCTCAGAACCGGCCGTGTGAAGCCTGTATACCGGTATACGTGCTTCGATCGGGAGGGATAACAGCAACGTAAACGGGCTCAATCTCCACGCAGCCCTCACCTCCTCTCCTACCTTGCCTCCTAATGAGGAGTAGCATGTAAAATAAATACCAGATACATAATTACCAATAGTTTAGCTAATTACGCTTGCCTGTGCCCGCATCAGGCTCATTTTGCCTGCATCCCGCACCGCATCCGCTACCCACCTCCTGGCGGCGGTGGCGGGCTGGCGTCCCCAGCTGCTGCGGCGGCGGCGTAGCGGCGGCACAAGATGCCTAGGCCGGCCATGGCGGAGTGCTGGGGGCGCGTGTGGCTAAGGAGGGCGCTGCTGCTGCTGGTTTGCTCGTTCGTGGAGAACTCCAGGATCTGCGCAGCAGCGCGTTGGGGGACGGATCAGTGGTCGGTTACCACCCGAGACGTGACGGGGATGAGGGAAAGCTACTGTCACATAGACCAAAACTGCGGTTGTGCTGGTGGGGTGGACATGCTGGCCGTTTCTAGGTTCAGGGGCTGGGCAGCAGCTCAGCTTGAGGTCAGATGCCCAGCGCCGACCCACGGTCCATTCATTGGGTCCATTTCTCGTCCCAACCGCCGCAACGGCGAGCATAAAGTGAAAACGGAAAGTGCCGGGACTGTTGCACTGACCTGCGACATAGAAGGCCCCGCAAGCACGGCGGTGGCACTTCGTGCGCCGATCCTTGCAATCGCGCCTGTGCGAATGAAAGGCCGCGTAGGGTGACGCGTGCGGTGCGGTGTCGCCGGCCTCCGACACGCTCGACCGAGGAGAGGGAATCTATCTCACCGGTGCATGAGACGCTTAGGAACATTGTTTATAATTTTATCAGCAAATGCTCAACCGGCAAGAAGCTGCTGCTGCCGATGGATGTGTGTCAACGGGAATGCCAGCGCGGCCAGGCCACAAGGCCTATGTCTTGTTATATAATTCTATCTGAACTGCTTGGACTCCCTTGCACTCTGCGCTGGCATGCTGAGTGTGTTGAGGGATCCGTGCATGGGGCTCTTACATGAGGCCGCTTAACCACCTCGTCTCCTCGGCCGGCCATTAAAGCCTTTGCCGACCTGCTGCAACGGTTTAACCTGCCCCATTGTATAATACACAGGTTCATAAGCATTATAGGCCTGCGATCTGGGGCCTTTCGTGACCAGTTTGGCGCCAGCGTAACCCTAGTCCCTTGGTGGATTTTGCCTCTGCGGCGTGACGCCGTGATTGCCATGGGCTGCAGACTAGCCCTTTTGGGCGTAGCCCTTGTGTTGGCGTGCAGCAGCGTTGGGGCCGTGCAGGACACGCGCCTCCGCGCGCAGCACCAGCAGCTCCTCCAAGAATCGGTTGCCAACCCTGCTGCGGCCTTCCGTGACTGGGTCGTCCGCCACAGCAAGCCCTACTTGGACGATGCTGTGGAGTTCCAGAACCGGTTCAAGGTTTGGCTGGAGAACCTGGAGTACGTGGTTGCCTACAATGCTCGGACGACCTCGCACTGGCTTCACCTGAACCATTTGGCGGATCTGACGACCGTTGAGTACAGCACTGGCCTGCTGGGCTACGATTACAAGGCCCATATGGCTCAGAACCGCCTCCGGTCGTCGAAGTTCAGTTATGCGGACGTGGACGTCGATAGCCTTCCGCAGTCCGTCGACTTTCGTTCCCAAGGCGCAGTTACTCGGGTCAAGAACCAGGGAGCATGCGGCTCGTGCTGGGCCTTCGCAACCACCGGCGCGGTTGAGGGCATCAACGCCCTCGTCACCAATGAGCTTGTTGCGCTCAGCGAGCAGGAGCTGGTCGACTGCGATACCGAGAAGGACCAAGGCTGCAACGGTGGCCTGATGGACTACGCTTTCGAGTTCATCATCAAGAACGGAGGCCTTGACACGGAGGAGGACTACCCCTACACCGCCCAGGATGGCGTTTGCGACGAGAAGAAGCGGAACCGCCGCGTTGTCACCATCTCCTCTTACGAGAACGTGCCCGAGAACGACGAGGTTGCGCTCAAGAAGGCCGCCGCGCACCAGCCCGTCGCGGTGGCCATTGAGGCCGACGCCAAGTCCTTCCAGCTGTACGGCGGCGGTGTGTACGACGACCTCTCCTGCGGTACCGCCCTGAACCACGGCGTGCTGGTCGTGGGGTACGGCAAGGACCCCAAGGGCGGCAACTACTGGATCATCAAGAACAGCTGGGGCCCCGAGTGGGGTGACCACGGCTACATCCGCATTAAGGTGCGAGCACCTTCACTCAGCGGCGCGGAACTCCCTAACGTACACGTGCACGTGCGCTCCCCTACCCGCCCCATGGATCAACGCCCAGTTGCACACCTCGTTTCACTGCGGCTGCACCAAAAACGCACGCCTGTGCTTGCCTATGCGGACTGCTGCTGCTCCCGTTCGCCCGCCGGCACAGCATAGGCGTGATGTGTTGAGCTGGGTCAGCTACTTTGCTTTTCGTTGCGCGCTAGCGCCTCCCCTTGGGCCCTCCACGACCCTTGACCCATTTGCACGCCAACCCGCAACCCACCGCAGATGGGTATCGCCGATTCTCAGGGCCTGTGCGGCATCGCCATGGCTCCCTCCTACCCCGTCAAGAAGGGCCCCAACCCGCCCAAGCCCGGCCCCGAGCCCGGCCCCAAGCCTGGCCCCAAGCCCGGCCCTACCCCTCCCAAGCCCGGCCCCGTCAAGTGCGACGACGTGAGTGATGCTACGCGCGCTGGACGGTCGCTGTCGCCGCTGATCGCGGAGTCCCCGTGCCTGTGCGGGTGGAAGGGACATGGTGGCTAACTGGAAGTTGCGCAGCGGCCTCGATAGCCCACGTGTGTACATCCAAGCCAGCCATTCGCACGTGTCTACATAGAAGTCTCGACAGCAACGGTCCAAGCCTTTTGCGGGCATAGCCCGCAAGTGCAGTCCGAATTTTGCTTATGCCCGTCGTCACGCCACTGCCGGTGTCCTCCGCGTACTAGTGGTTGCACAGCGGCCACGGTGTCGCACCTTTGGACATACAACGCATCCGTTCAACAGCAACAGTCCAACCCTTTTGCGCCTGCACATGAGCACGGAAGTCTCTAGTATTCGTCGTCACGCCATCGCCGGTGTCCTCCGTGTGCCACAGGACAACGAGTGCCCCGCCGGCAGCACCTGCTGCTGCGTGCAGGAGTTCTTCGGCATGTGCTTCCAGGTGGGCCATGGGATGGTGGGGGCTCGCCGCGGCTAGGCCCTGCCTGCAGGCGCTGTGATCAAAAGGGACAGCGCCAGGGACGCCTCGGGGGTGACTCCGCAGAGCGCCCAGCGTGCACGCCCTCAGCTCGGGCCTTTCGCAGCAGAGACGTGCATGCGGCGCAAATGAGCACGTCACGTTGTGCAGCCCCGGGGCCACAGCAGTATCATAGAATCATAGCAGGATCATAGGGGAGTTGTCTGATGGCCAGGTAAGGTTGTCCCTATGGTCGCGCCGCTTCGCACGTCCAGTCATGGGCAGGCGTGGGTGCATGGACCTGGACCACCACCATCGCGTTGTGCACCGAGGCGCACCACACTCACCCACCACTGCGCCCGCCACCACAATCCGCTGGCCCATGAAGCCAGTTCCCCAGATCCCCACACCCCGTGGTTACACTTTTGCCATCACCTCTGAACTTCGTGTCCTAGTCCTTTGTTCCGCCGTGCTCAAACCCCCTCTGCGCGCCTCCCCTCCCGCCCGCAGTGGGGCTGCTGCCCGATGCCCAAGGCCACCTGCTGCGACGACCACGAGCACTGCTGCCCCGCGGACCTGCCCGTGTGCGACACGGACGCCGGCCGCTGCCTGCCGGGCGCGGGCGTGTACCTGGGCTCCAAGCCGTGGGCCACCAAGACCCCCGCCATCCGCACGCGGCCCAGCATCTTCGACCGCATCTTCGGCCGCGGGAAGATCACCAAGCCGCAGCGCCAGGTGGAGGAGCAGTAGGCGCTCGGCTGTACGCTGGGGTGTGCAGTGCACCTTCGGGGCGCCCTCCACAGCAGCACTGGTGAGGGGGGCCGGGAGAGCAGAGTCCAGGGCATGCGCGCGGGGCCGATGTGGCGAGGACTGGGTCGCTGTGCCGCTGGTATGTGAGCAGACGGCTGTGCGCCGAACGGTGAGTTCACTGGAGAATTCGTGTCGTGCTGTTTGTCGCACGCAGAATGGACAGGTACCGGGGTAGCTGCTGGCGCTGAACATGGTACACGGGAGGTGATCGATCGATCTGTAGCCTTTTTGTAGTCGTCGTCACCGTATTGGGTTGCATGTTCGAGATGTTTGTTTGTGGCGCTACCAGACGCTCAACCGGGGCCATACAGGCCCACAGACAGGAGGAGCGACTGCGCAGTTGCATGCTGGTGTTGGTTGTGTCGGTTAGTGTTCACAGGACATCATCAGGACCCATGTGCATTCGCCTGTATCTGTTTTTGGTCACCGCGTGACGCAGACGGGCGCAACCTATGTGCCCAGATGCCTTTGCGGCTCCCACGGCATTCGGACCGGCCGACAATTGCGGCACTTTCTCACCATCTCCCGCGTATGCTTACCTAAAGCGGTGTGGATGTGTGTACACTATGCTTACGGCTTGCGCCATGGAAACGGCGCTGGATTCAGACGAAGGTGCCGGACGGACAACGACGGACGCGGTGGATCCACGGTCTAGTGTAATAGCGCTGGATCTGTGGTGTGGAGGGCGTTGGTTGGGCACTGCAGCGGTGCACCCCGTGTAGCGTTCGTGCATGTGCGCGGATGCGGTCGACTGTACACTAGGGCAGGGATGACGCATGACCCACGTGCACATTGTGGTCATCGGTGGGCTTGGCATGCACGAGGACAAAACAAAAAGAGTACCGGTGCGTGGACCAGCAGGGGCGTGCACGCTGTGGGTGCCTTGCAGCACAGTTCCCTGGACGCGCGATGTGGGTCCCGATGCGTGGACGCGCGGTGGGTCTCTCTGTGTGCTGGGTGACCCTGCGACCTGTGCGTCGACGGCGGGGCACGGCCCTCTTGTAACACGTGACGGTACCATTCGTGACGGTACCATTTTGCAACTGTTGCCGGGCAGGCGAGGGGCAAGAGGCTGCAATGAGGCAGCAGAAGTTACAAGAGGGGCCGGGGTGTGAGGATGCACACCTTAGGGGCAGACCATCCCCGCCTCCGTCGGCTGCTCATACCAGGCGCAGCCGAAACGCAGCAAGCAAGGGTCCCTGAGCGGGCCAGCGCCTAGCACTGCACGCTCTCACCAAGCCAGTAGTCCAGTATGGGTACAACGCATCCTCCTACCAGTGACATGCCCCACACCTGCCGTATGGGGGAACGCAATGAGAGACAGCATCGGCCCAACGGTTAGGTTTACATCCAGCTGCTCAGATGGTCAGCGGCTGAAGACCTGAAGCACCTGTCAGGTTGCTCCACCCTGCTCCACCACAACGGCCAAGCGGGTACTGCAAGGGTACAGAAGCGGCATCAGGTGGCATTGTCTATCCTGTCGTAACCACTCGAGACATCCACACGCCCTTCAGGGTACCAGGGTAGAGGGCTGATCACGACGGGGTCTGCAGGGGTCTGCCACAGGCCCACAGCAGGGGGCGGGGGTGCATGCTGGCGCAGGCAGGGGAGCCACTGGGTGCAGGCACCACCTGGAATGTAACACAAAATGCCAGAATACCATCGAGCGCTCAATACAGCAGTACACAGGCTGTCGCACCGCATCGGCTAGCAGGGAAGCGCCCCTCCCCTGTCCGCTACACAGACTGTCGGCCTGTCGCCCTTCAGTACTGGTAGCAGGTAGTATTCATCAGAGTCTTGGGTAGAGTAGGCTGCGGTGGTTGGCGAGGCGTCCTATCCGCCCGCATGTGCTTACCTAGCACGAATTCCAAGTCCCTGTAACCTTCTCACGAAGAAACAAACCTGTATGGGTTGGCGGGGTTGGCCCACTTGGCCCACTCATGACTGATGACCAGACGAAGAGCACGCAGGGGACCGCCGGAAAGTGGCTTATTAAGGCCGTCCGCACGTGTCCGAACACGCTGGTGAGCACCATTATGCCCGAAGGCAACGGTTACTCCGCAGTACCTCACGCTCGGCCCATAGGCAAATGCGTGTTGTGACGCCTTTCTTTCCGTGCAGAGTGGGGCAGGATCCGCAACACACGGTGTACGGCGAAGTGGAACCCCTGCGCAGTGCGTTTGAGCGATTATTCTCCTTGTCGCTGGTCAGGCTGGTGCGACTGCTTGCGCTCGGGGCTGTAAGCGTGGCTAGAGGGTGGAAAAGGTCGCGCAAATTTGAGTCGCCGGCCTAGCTAAGCGTATGAAGGCTGCGATACCACCTAAGTAGAAGTAACTATAACTGGACATGGACTTGCGCAGCATAGTGAAGAGCGCGCGTCTGTCTCGCGAACAGGAGCGCTTCCGGGGGAGCAAGGGCTTTTCATGCCGCTTGCCCAGGCGGGCTTGCCATGTCTCATGCAAGCTAGAAGATGCTAGTGGAAAGAAGTCGCACAATCAGCAGCCGACAGCTGGCAGCCAGCAGCACCAGCAGCCCAGGCGGTCGGTTGCGCGCGGGACAGCCGACGTGCTCGCGCCGGTGGTGGATGAGCCGCTCAGCCCCATGGATGTCGATCCAGAGCTCTGGGCTGTTTTGGACCTCTGCTCAGACGACGAGCTCGAGTCGCTGTACAACATCCTCCATTCAACATCGCCGTTCTCCCCCATTTTGAAGTCGCTGGTGGTCCAGGACAAGGAGCCTGCGCTCATATCTCAGCGCGGCAGGCGAAGCGTGATGCATAAGATAGAGTCAAAGTTCCGCTTCCTGGCCGCTGACTCCGCCACGCTGCTTCGGGGTGCACGCCCCAGCTACCGCTGCGCCCTCCTCAACATTGTGGACAAGTGAGAGCGTGGGCGAGGGGGAAACCTTGGTGTGTAGCCGAACTCCCGTACGACCTTTTGGGGCAGCCGGCGCCGCTCACACAACCGCAGCGGCGCGGGGTTAATCCAATAAAGCACCGAGGGGTTGCAACCGCAGTTACTGTGCGACACGCCACCCCACTCCCTCCCTGTCCTCTCTGCCTTCCTGCTACTCCCGTTGCCCACCCGTTCTACCAGTTGTCCCGCCCCACCCTTGCCCTCTGTTGCATCGGGAGAGCTTGCGGGGGTCCCCTCAATGCGAAGCCCCACACCCCCACACCCTCACCCCTAACCCTCCCTCCCCAGGCTGGACGTGCGCTGCTCCCGCAACCTGGCCACCTACGACCTGGAGACGGAGGTGTTCCTGCACGTGCTGCACAACTGCGTCGAGTACGTGCACGGCCCCGAGCACAGGTGGGGGTAGGGGCATGGGGGGCGGGGCAGGGGGGTGCACGGCCCTCATGGGGTGAGTACGGTAGCGGCATGAGGAGTGCTGAAAGAAGGGGGCAACGCCCGGAGTCACGCCGGCGTGGCGGAGGGATGCGCAATACTCAACCGTACAAAGCTGGGTGCGCTGGGGCTGCGTACGGTACGTCGAGTCAACGGAGCAAGCCGACTCGTGCTACGGCGAACCCGTTTGCATTGTTCTGCGCGTGCCCAGGAAAGGGTGCGCCCGGGCCGGGGGCCTTGGGCGGACCCTTGGCGCAGCACCATGATTACTTCCGCACGGCGGAAGGCGGCCTACCGAACACCAACACCAACACCAACATGCGAGCACCCTGAAACTACTTTCTGCACTGCCCTCCTGCGCCCACAGGCACACCGACACGGGGCAGGCGGTGGCCTTCGCGGACGGCACAGCCCTGGGCCCTGGGGGACAGTCAGGGGCAGGGGGCCCTGGTGTGGGGCCGGGCGCCGGCGGCGCAGCAGCTGGCGCCCTCAACGACAGCAGCAGCGCAACTGCGTACGCCTCCGTCTTTCCCACAACAACCCACAGCAACGGCAGCAGAACCAGCAGCAGCTCCCAGGCAGCTTCCTCGTCGTCCTCGGGGACCTCCCCTGCATCCCCCTCCGCCTCGGCCTCTCCCGACCCGCAAAGCAACGGCCACGCCAACCGCTCCAACCACGAGCGGAAAGGCGGGCGGGTGCCGTACGGCAACTGGACGGAGCGCGTTACGGCGCCGCTGCGGCTGGGGCTCAAGGACCTGGCGCCCACGTTGGTCAACCTGGCGGGGGTGGTCACCGTCACGAAGGTGGGTGTGGGGCGAGCTGGGTAGGGCCCTGTCCCGTCGTGCACCCGGAACGAGTGGGGTGCTTGGACGTTGTGGCGGGGGTGGTCACCGTGGCAAAGGAGGGGTAAGGGCGAGCTGGGCTGGGCACTGTCCCGTCGTGCACCGGAACGGGTGGGGCCCTTGAGCATTGTGGCGGGGGAGGGCCGACAAACCGCGACGGGGTACGGTGTGGGCTCTGGACACCGCGCTTGCGGCACTTCCCTGCCTGTACAGCACCACTGCGAGAGCTCGGGTCCGGCCATGCCGTGCTTCGGGCCATAGCCCCAACAATGCCTTACACGTCAAGCCAGCCAAACCAAGCAGTGTGTCTTGTGTGTGGCCGATTGGGAAGAGGGCAATCAGGGTGACGAACCATGGGATGCCGTACGGATTGCGTCAACACACCAACGCCCTGCAGCATGCACCCGCGCCCAGTGCGAATCGTGCTACACAGACTCCTCGTCATACCCGCATGGGGTTGGGCTCATCGCCTGTTGTTCCCATGCCCCCTTCGCTGCCCAGCAGTTGGCCTCCTCCGTGCTGTGCTGACACACGCGCCTCCAACACTCACGCCCCGACCATGCCCATGCCCCCTTCAGGTGGGGCAGCAGGCGGCACAGCAGCTGGCCTCCTCCCTGCTGTGCAGCCAGTGGCGCTACCAGGCGGCGCTGAGGGCGGCGGCGGCGGCGGGCGGGCTGGGCGGAGCGGCCAAGGGCGCAGCGGCGGCGTGGGGCAAGACGGCGGTGCTAGAGGTGGGTTAAGAGGGGTGCATGGGCAGAATGGGGCAATACAGTGCTTGAGTTAGGCGACGGGCATGCCGGGGCAGCATGCGCAGCCGCAGGGAGGAGACTGCACTTGGTCGTGTGCAAGGGTAGCATATTTTCGTCCAGGATGGGTTGGCGGTGGTGCATTGCATTGTGAAGCGGATCTTGTGGATGTGTACGACAGGCTGTAGTGTGGATGGAGGTTGACGAGAGGGGGGTACATGGGCTGGGGTGTCCCGAGGGGGTGCGGATATTCGGGGGATGGGGTGGCGGAGGCGTGCAAAGGCGCCGCCATGGGGGGCACTGTGGCCCGCTGCATCCGCCCACATCGGCTCGGTCCGCGGGTGGGCAGGGCCTCGCGGGGTGGCATCGACTCGGCTTGGTTGTGGATACTACGCCCTTCCCAACTCTCCGGTTACCACCTTGCATACTCCCCAACCTGTCAAGTGCAGCCTGGCTGTCGCCACCTGTGCCGGCTGTTCCTCCTTGCCCTGCGCGCCTTCCGACCTTCCCACCGAATCCATTGTCTTGCCCGCAGGCCGCCCAGCGCAGCCTGACCGCCGCCACCGCGCGCTACGCCGCCCTGCGCGGCGCGCTGTCGCTTCTGGGCCCCCTCATGTGGGGCTGGCTGGCGGTGGACCTGGCGCTCAAGGCCATCGGCACAGACTATGCGCGGGTGGTGCGAGCAGTGTTCCTCATGAGCCAGGTGGGGAGGAGGGGGTGAGGGTACCCGCAGCGCGGGGGCGGTGATGGGAGAGGCTTCTGCTGGTGCGCACCACGGACAGCTTGTTGCACCTCCTTGCTCCTTGCAGTCACCATGTAAGCCACGTTCATTCGCACTTACTTACTTGTATCTCATCACATCGAATACGGTATCCACTGTCCGTGTGCACAGGTCCGGCTGGTGCGCACCCACGGCTTCGTGTCTCCCGACGGCGCTGTGGTGGTGGAGCCGGGGGCGGGGGGACCTGCAGCAGCAGCAGCAGCTGGTGGGGGCATGAGCGAGCGGCAGGCGGCGGCGGCGGCGACGGTGCTGGCGTCCCTTGCCAGCATGGATGGGGAGGAGGGGCGGGGAGGGCGGGGGGGAGGGCCCGCGGGAGGGGGCCTGGGGAGGGGCGGGGGCAAGGGAGGGGACGATGACGACTTTGAGGACTACACTGACCCCGGGGCGGCCTTCCCGTCTCGGTGATGCAGGGGGAAGGGTGGTACGTGTAACATGCGCCGGTATGGGGGAAGGGGGGACGTGACGCAGTAGGACGACAAAGGAGGCCTGTAGATCGACGAGGCTCAGGCGTAAAGGGGGAGGGCGTGCATGGGGCAGTGGTGCTAGCTGCTGGGGCTCATGCTGGATGTGGGGGACCGTGCTGCGTCTCGGTCCGAGTTCGGGTCCGGGTCGGGGACCATGCTGTGCCATGCTGCGCCTACTGGGACCGTGGGGCTCCATGATGCTGCGCCACGGCCCGCCTGGCCAGAACCAGTGCACCGGCTACACGTCTCGTGGGGCGGCGCGGGGGCGTGGTTCAGGGGTTCGGGCCGAGCGCTCGGGCGCAGCTGAGGGCGGCCTGCGGTCCCACGGCTGCAGGCCTCGGGCAGGGGCGGATGCTTCTGGCGTTGGAAGGAAGGGCATTTGATGCATGGCTGTAGCATTAGCGACACCGCTACCACATCCCAAATGTCTGTGATGGCGCGTATGTGACGTGACATGTGGGGGAGTGCGTGGGTGTGTGTGGACGTTGGGGCGGACGACTGAAGACTGGGAAGTAGGGTTAGGGAGCGCCCCCCCTCGACCGTGTGCCGGTCGAGAGATGGGGTAGGCAGAGGCAGGCGACGCCATGCGCTTCAGTCTGCTGGAGCCTTGGCGGTGGTGCTGGTGGTGGTGGTAGGGTTGGGGAGGTGGTACCGTTCGTGTGCTGTCTATGATGGCCACACCTTGGTGGGGCGTGCTTGTTGACATTCTGTGAGCTCAGCCACGACGTCTCCAGGTGTGGCTTAACACTGTACCACAACGTTTCCATCCTGCTATGTGTCCAGCCTGCCGTTACAGCTGTGGCTGGGTGAAGCCTGTCGTTACAGCTGTGGCTGGGTGATCCATTGTTGCGGTACACCGACCTCAACCACCAGGCAGACTGACTCCGACACCTGGGTGTGGTACCTTTTTAACGAATGGCGAGGAACTCGTAGCGGATGTACCTGCCTGGCGCAAGACGGGCATTGCTTGGCACCCAGCCGCTCAAGCCGTACGGATGTAACAGGTGTGCCGCCCTAGCCGCGACTACTAGGCCTGGGCAGTAGCGGGCTTCTTTGCTTTGGAAGGGCTGTCTCGTTGCCCTCTCGGGGTGGTGGGTGTGGTACGACACCCCGACCGAAGGGGTCCCCGTGTAAAACCAACCAACCAACCAAGCCGTGGGTCTTGTTCGCCAGTCCTTATGATCTGGTCATGGTCCCATGACTGAGCGGTCTACGGTGCTGCTGGTGCTTGCAATTTTAGGTGAAGGCGGAAGTCCGGGTGGTACTACGGTACGGCATTGAAAAGGGGCTGTACTGCATCAGACATGTCGACGCCCCGAGCTTCGTACTGCACCTCGCAAAGGTTGTTGCGTGTGCTCGTATTACACGTGCGAAGGGCAATGCCTCTCGCCGTACAACCGTGCACAAAGCCCAGAGGGCTTTATCCGTACACGTGCCGAAGACAACAGACCGTGAGCGTGCAAATGCTGCCCAATCCTGCCCAAGTGGTGTAAACACGGTACAATCAACAACCAAGAGCGTGCTTCCACGTGGCTACCAGTAGCCATGGTCGACCAGGGTCGACAAACCAAGCCCCTGTAACCTTCTCACGAAGAAGAAAGACCTGCAGAACAGACTGACTGACTGACTGACAGAAAGCGCCAAGGCACCGTAAGGTACGCGGCGTCCTACGGTACAGGATCCACGGCACGAAGGCGGCCATTAGCCATGCCAGTACGCTGCATAGCCTAGGCACTCGTGAAGCCGCCGCATCGACTGGCGGCCCAACCGCACCAACCGAAGCTGAAGCTACCTTGTTGGGAAGCGGACGACACGGTACCCAGGCGGCGGATAGGGGGGTATGACCGTACCGCCTGGCAGCAAGACCCCATAGACACCTGCAGAAAGAGACACCCGATGCCAGACACCCGATGCCAAACAGTTAATAGGTAGCCGCAGTGGGCCTGAGTGGGCAAACACTTACACCAGGTGACCTGTTGACGCCTACACCCGCAAGCAACCCAGCAAACTCATCAGTTGCCATATGCCCTTTAATTTCCTTGCTCAAAGTCTGGGCCCGACAAGTCAAGCCACCTTGTGCTCCAGCCCATCACGCAGCATGCAAAGACAGCACCCAGCACGGCACAAAACATCGGCCCCCCGCCACCTACATACAGTGGGCCAACCTTTTCCTTACCGCACCACTACCACTACCGCCTCTTCGCTTTACTTCCATTCGCAATAGCCGGGACACACACCCGTGCACGCCACACAGCGCCACATCAGTTGTAGGGTCAGCGAGGGGCACTTCTGGCCACCGCGAGCGTCCCCTAGCGGAGGAGGGCGGGCAGTGATTGAACCCATACCTACGGTACCACCCAGCCTCCGCCCAGACGCAATCCGTCCATTTACCAGTAATTCCAGCACCATCGTCCATTGACCCACGGCCAGGGGAGACGCCCCTGCCCATAACCCATCACCCGTTCATAATCACCAAGCAAACAATGGATTGCACGCTTGTCCTCTCGGGTCCGACATAGCGCGACTGCAAGTTTGCTGCGCTCATATGGAAAGCGAAGACACCTCTTCCAGTGCAGGCCATGCAACCAAGGCATCCGCTGCGCAGTGTCACGTAACCATGTAAGGCTTGCCTCCCCTCGGCCGCCCCCCGCCCCCCGGGCCCCTTCATACGCAGCGTTCTGCTCGATCCTCAGGCACGATCCCACGATAACCAGACCAAACACATGACAAAGGAACCTCGAGTCAGTAAAAAGGACATGGCACACGTTGCCCGGCAGCTTGATTTCGATCCATACACATACCCATTCAAATGCCCAAAATGCACACGAACACTTCCGGTGTCTCAACGAAGCACGTGTGCCAGCCTGCTTAGTAAACGACATTCACGCCCGCAGTGACTGGAACCACACGTGCGTGTTCCCCTTGGTTAGTGTCATGGAGAAGCGCGCTATCTCAACAATCGGCTCACTCGTTTGCATTCAAACCCCTTCAAATGCCGGTCAGACGTGGGTACCTCCTAAAAATGTTGCTCCAGGCAGGATCGCATCATTCCCCTTCCCAGTGCGCCTACAACCACAGTCAGGTTGCAGGAATCCCCTTGCGTGCTCACGGCACCTGCAGCACACTGGAGTCCCAAAGACGGCCGTACAGCGCATTACGTCTAAAGCGTGCGCATGGCAGCCAGGCCGCAGACAATACTACTGGAGGGCCAACAGTTACGGAACTGCCATCCACGTGCACCCACGCTGCAAGCCAAGCATTCCTGCCTGGTTGCATACGAGAACAAATGTCAAGCGGGCAAAATCCTGGGTGTCCCCAAAAATACTTCCGAAAGGGCAGCCTGTACCGCATATCCCTACCGTACCACGCTACTACATCTCCGTAACCGCCAAGCATGAATAGGAATACGAATTACAAATACCGCGCCTCTCCTGCCAAAGTTCAACCAGCTGTGCTACCGTACAGTCAACCAGTGCCACCCACGACGCCCAAAGCCCGGGCAGTACAGCGTGGGGCCCCCCACGTCCACCCGTACACTCGAACCCGCCTGAATCAATGCTAATACACAAGCCAGCAGGAGGCAGCCAGGAACGCTCCCAACAGCAAGGGGGGCACATGCCACGTCCACACATGAAAGCGAGCACGCAAGCAAGGAGGCAGCAACCCACACAGCCCCCTTTGGTCTGAGTCTGCTGCTGGGAAGTATGGGTGCGGGCGTGTAGGACGCACGGGGTGTGACACGCCTTGTGCATCACATGGGAACTTATTGGGCGTGCGCCATGCGCATACCCCAGCCAAGTTCGTCAGCGACAAGGAAGGTGCACACTGCACAGAATGACAAGGGAGTCCCACTGAGCAGGTGACATAGCAAAGACTTCGCTACGGCACAAAACCCTGCCGACCTGACCTACTTAGGTAGTGACAACGGTATACGACTATACCACCTCAATTCAACCCCAATCAGTGCATGACCATAAGTACTGACCGACTGAGATGTAACCTAATGGAGAAGGCTGGCTGCTTAGATACCGATACACGCCGTACGCTGTGTCACTGGAACGCGGCCTGAACGAAGTGCCATCGCCGTGAAGTAGAATCGCCGTGAAGTGCAATCGCCCTGATGTGCCGTCGCCGTATTTGAGCAGCTGGCGCCCAGCCCAACAAGCGAAAGCCTCAAACACCTCCACCACCACCAAAACCACAGCCACCACCGAACCCACCGCACTTAGCCGCCCGTCGGCACCTCGAGCCGTCTCGCCGGGGACTGCTGCTGCTGGGCAGCTGGCTCCTTTCCTTCGCCGACGCCGCCGACGCCGGCAGCGGCATCTCCCTGCCCCTTATAGCCGTCAGCGGGGCTGTGCGCCTACGACAATGCTCGAGCCCTCCATGGGGCGGGTTCATTGCGGCCGGAGGACGACTGCTGCTGCTGCTGCTGTTGGCGCTCCTCCATGCACAGCGCAGTGATCTGCGCCTTGACGGCCGAGACCAGCTCCGCCGCAGTGGGGCGGCGGCGCGGGTCCGCCGACCAGCACGCCTCCGCCAGCGACCTGCCGTGCGTACGGCATGCAAAGCACAGCAAGTAGTACGGCACATTACGACCAAGGCTGTACGGCAATCGCGCGACTGTGCGCGCCACCTGGTGGCTGGCACAGCACGTGCGGGTTGTCGGGGGGGGGCGTCCGGAGTTGAACCAACCAGCCGTCGCCCCCGTCGGCGATGCAGCAACGTTTCAATACAGCTGGGATCACCCTGTGTAGCCTTTGTAAAGAAGCTTTGTCTTTAACCGGGGCATGTTTGGTTTCGTCCTGCCGCCCCCCGCCCTCGCCCAACCGCCCGTCCATCACAACAACTGCTACCTCTACCCCCCGTTACCAGCATTCGGCCCCGCCCCAGATCCAACCACAGCACCCACCTGTACGCTGCCGGCACGTCGGGCGTGAAGGTGGGCCGCACGCCTTCCTGCACGGCGCGGGTGATGGCGTCGGGGTGCAGGTCGGGGTGCGGCCGCCCTCCGCGCCCACACACCAGCTCCCTGCGCCAAGGGCAGCACGTTGCACGGCACCACCTTCACACGCGGCCCTGGACACGTTGCATAACCCGACAAGCAACACGTGGCAGTACATGTGTCGCGTGGCATGGCCCTGGACAGGTTGTAGGGCCGACACGGCAGGTGCAGGGTGGAGCGATGCACATGGGTGCCGTTGCAGGTAGCCATTCTGCCCCCGGCCTTGCACAGCTGCATCACCCGAGCGCGCGACACACGGCGCAGGGTCCGCTGCACCCGCGGCGCAACACACGATGCGTCCGAAGCTGTGCGCTGCCTGCTCCGTCCCCAACCATGTGCAGTGCAGTGCGGAACAGCGCAAAGGCGCCCAAAAGCCAGATCTGGGTCCCGAATGCAAATCTGGGTCCGAAACAAAGCCTGGATCCCGAAATAATTGCAGATCCTGGTTCCCTGATCTGGACACACCACTCACCACATGACGACTCCGAAGGCGAAAACGTCCACGGATGCGTCGATCCGGGCGCCTGCGGCAAATAAAGCAACAGCGCAGCAGCACAGATGGCAAGCGCCATTGCTACCGTACTGGTTGTTAGGGGCGCAGCAGCGAATGTGCTGTTGAGTCAACGGCGTCAGCCACAGTGCATCGTGCCACCTCGCGTGCAACTGTGAGACATACGTGTGGCGTGCTGCCCATTCATCAACCCTGAATCCCGCACTCCCTCATACACTGCGTCCACCATCATGCCGAGGCTGCGCCCTGGAAGGGGGCCAAAACTGTAATTACAATACAATAAATACAATCCATACAATACAATCATATGCCGCAACGCGCACCTCTCTGCATCGCCTCCGGTGCCTGCAGGTGAATGCGGCAGTGGCCAGGGCCGGGGCCCGGGGGGCAAGGGCAGGCGTCAAAACCGTGTGCAGGCAAGGCAATGAGGACAACACGGCCAGCAAGAACTTCAACCCACACAGCACGCGGCACGAGCCTGCAGCAATGTACGGCACAAGGCACCTCGTCGCCTGTGCGTGTCCCACGCACGCACCATGTGTGTTACGGTGCCGCACGCCTGCTCCTGCACCGTGCACCACCCGCCCGTTCCTGTTCCTGGGCTGCTCCTTGCCACCCCCGGGGCCCGAGGGCTGCCGACGCTGGCTGTAGCCGCCGCCGCCGCCGCCGCAGCAGCAGCAGGCGTGTGTGCGGCGGCGGCCGGGGGCGTGGGGCCAGCGGCAGGGGAGGTCCCCACGTGCGGCGTCCCCAGCCCGACACCGCTGCCACGTGCCGCGGACAGGAGTGAGGCGGGCGGGCTGGGCGGCGTGGCCGGCCACGTGCCGAGGCTGGAGGCGCCGCCGTCGGGGGCTGTGTCGGTCTGTGGTAGAGGGGCATGGCGGCCATGGGCACCAGGATACTTCGCTTGGGTCTCCCGATTGTATTGCAGTGGTACTCGAAAATACGTGGCTCCTCCAGAAACCGATGTTCCGAGACATGGCAGGGTTCAGAGGCTTGCGGTCGCACGTAACCCAACAGGTCACTGCGTCCTGTGTGTTCACCCACCTGCTTCGAGTCCAGGATGAGGGTGAAGCCGAAGTCTGCGGACGTCAGGTCAGGAGAAAAGGCATTGTTTTTTTTGGCTCATAAGCAACGAAAGCCATCCGAAGACACCAGCGCGCCGTACCCTGGCTCTGCTAGCGCCCTCTCTATCTGGCCTTGGTGGCCCTGTACCCACCCGCCAGCTTGCATGTCCACCCCCGCGGGTCCCCGGGGCTGGACTTGAGCAGCAGGTTGGCTGGCTTGACGTCACGGTGCACCAACCGCCTTCCTGCGGTTGTTTAGCGGTTGGTGGTTGTCGGTTGGGAGCCTGACGATTTGGCCACAAGGCTTGATGGCGCACGCTCGCTCGTGCACTACTGTGAGGTCGGAGGGTTAACGCGGTGGCGGAAATGCAGGCGCGAAATGCAGCTTACTTACACCAGTCGACGCGCGCGGGCAAGCAAGCCCTCCGAAATTCCCTGACCAGTCCTCACCGCTCCGCTGCCTCAGTAGTCCAGAGGCAGCACTTTACCGTAAGGGTGCGGTCACACGACGTTACGTTACGCCACTTTACCTCAGACAAGGGGCTGGTAACGTGGCCAAGTAATGTAACGCCTACGGCCCTCCCCCAGCGTTACGTTACCTAGTCCACGTTACCTGGTCAGCACCACACATGTGAGCGTTTCGGTGAAGTTGTGCCCATCCGAATTTTAAACGTGACGGTAACGTAACGTGGTGTGACCGCTACCTAACCCTCCGATACAAAAGAATGCAGCGGCAAGTCCTTATACGCCTTCTGCTCACCGTGCAGGTGCCTCAGCGCCATCGCGAGCTCCAGCAACGTCAGGTACACACCCTGGGGGGGTGGAGAGGGGTCAGGTGCAGACCAGCATCAAGGAAGGGTCCACCCCAGCGTCAGGTACACACCCTGAAAAAGGGAAAGAGGAGGACCGATGCAGGAGGAACAGGTACGGTAAGGCATGCCCCCGCGGCGGGAAGTTCGCGACCACCCCTTGCACATGTCACGCAAATGTTTACCCGTAGATTTATTCATACGTTGATTCCAATTTCACATATACGTGAAGTATTCAGCACCTGTCCTAACTCACCTGGTAGTCATGGCGGTACAGCCGCACGCTGGCACCGGGCCCCGCCGCCGCCGCCGCCGCCAGCTGCGCCCTGTCTGGGGGCAGTCGCCGTGGGAAGGAGCCGTCCGCCAGCACGTCCCCCAGCGAGCCGCGGTCGCACAGCTCGGCCACGATGGCGGTGAAGGGCCGGGGGCACACCGGTGACACGCCTGCATATTTTCGGGCGTGGGTTAGCATTGCGTGAGAGAGCTGCTCTCGATGTATAGCCAGCTGGTTGCTGGTTGCACGGGCGGGCAACCGAGCGGTGTATACGGTGCAGTGGCAGGTGTCCGACGGCGCAATCGGAGGCCGGCTGTGATGCAGCAGTACGGCAGTGTGGTGAAGTGGCACGCCTGCGCGCCGGGTGCCGTGTGGCCGGTACCCACCTGAGGAGGCAGCGGTGGGGTCGTCAGCGGGGTCGGTGTACGACAGCATGAACGCCACCTGGCCGTGCTCGTCGTGGATCTTGCCCAGGTGCACGTTGTCGTACACGCGGTACACCTGCACAGAGCACACATTGCCGTGCGATCATGGGGAGCCACGTTGTCAGGCTGTTTGGGTCGGGAGCAGACGTATCCAACTTCAGCAGCGCCAACCGGCATCCGCCCCTGTTACAACGCACCCACACTGTTAACCCACACTGTTAACCCACACTAAATCGCACCCTGGCCCGCATGACGACGCACAGCACGGCAGCCGGCAGCCGCCATCGCCCCGCCGCAAGCAGCCAACAGTTCCAACACCCACCCTCCAAGCTAACCCACACCCCACCTGCACAATGTTGACGTGCTGCACGCTGCGCATCACCGCCAGCTCCATCGCAGCACGCAGCAGCTCCTGCCGCCCCCGCCGCACGCCCCCGCTGTCCGCCAGCGCCGCCTCAGGCCCCCTCTGCGTCGCGCGCCGGTCCCTGTCCTGCCCCTTATCCCCCGGGGCACGAGCCCCATCGCCCCTGGTGTTCCCTATGCCGTACGGCGACTCGGGAGAGTCTTTGCTGTGGGCGGCTGCCGCGGCGGCCGTGCGCATGGGCGCTGCGGCAACGGTGCTGCACGGGGCGGACAGGTACGCTGGCGCCATCTCCGCCTCCGGCATCTCGACCAGCTTGACCTGTGTGGGCATGGCCACAAGCCGATGTGGGGATCGCTCCCTTTGGAGGCAAAGGCATGGGCTGTGACTGCGGTCCAGGCAAACGCACAAGCGTCGTGATAGCACATTGCCAGAAACAGGCCGCTTGCACCATAATAACACGCCCTGGACGCAGCTTGCGTGCTAATACACGTGCCCCTTCACCCATCGAGACGGGCGTGCCAGCATGCCGCGCAGCACCCTGTTGCAGGCGCCACAGCGACCACGCCCTTTACACACATGGCGTGCTCATACACGTGCCCCTGCACCCACCGCCACGGGAGTGGTGGCCAGCATGCCGCGCAGCACCACCCCGCTGGCCCCCTCCCCGATGATCTCGATCAGGTACAGGTCCGACAGGTCGCTGTCGCAGGAGGCCGACGCCGGGGCGCCGCCGCCACCGCCGCCATCCCACGCCCTGTGACACGAGAACAACGCATGGCAGCAATAAACGCAATAGATAAAACTGGACAGTAGTATCAGCATGAACGGAACGCGGGCATGTTGAGGATGAGCATGTAAAAGTAAAAGCCGCCGCCAGCCCATGCCCTGAGGCCAACGCCATAAGGGCGCATGCCGGTAAGTTGGCATTAGCCTCAGCCCCGTCAGCCCTACGAGTACAACCCGCTGCAGTGCATATGGTACGGACAGGAGATAAAGTACATGCGGGTCAGAAGAAATAAACTAGTGACGTTTGTAAAACAAAGTGTTGAGGTTGGAGGTTGGACGCTGTGCTGGTGCGTGCGCTGTCCCGAGCCGCTCGGCGCACCCTCGCGTGGCTGAAGCTGCTGCTGCTGCTGCTGCTGCGGTGGAGGCTGCCGCCTCCGCGTCCTGCGTGTGTGTGGCCCGCAGCCTGTCCATCACGCTGTCCACCAGCAGCCCCATGTGCGCGTTCATGGAGCAGGAGCCGTCCAGCTCCTGCATGTGCGTTAATACACAGCAAGGCAGGCGGGGCTGTCAGCGCACACACGGGTTGCCTGCCGGCATACCAGTCCACCAGTCGCCCATGCGTATTCGGTGTGCATGTGCGCCTGCTGAATGAGATACGAAGCGCAACTTCTATAACCCGGCACACCGCGCCAGGGTTTTGTGGGTTGGGGGTTTACCTGCACGTTGAGCACGGCCGCTGCTGCTGCTGCGGCCAGCTGCACGTTGTTGGCGGTGGTGAGGGCGATGGCGCTGTCCCCGGACACGCACAGGCAGTCGTGCGCCTCCAGCATATGCTCCATCGGCATTACGGAGGGAGAGGGTGACCCCGAGGCCTGCATGTATAGGTGTGGGTTGCGGGGTGAGTAGTGTGGGTACGAGTGCAGATTGGGATACATAGAGTCCCTGACAAGCAAGCAGACAAGCAGGAAGCGTTGCTCACAATCTCTAATCCCGGAAAAAGACCGGATGTGGGCGCGGGTGCTGGTGCGGATTGGGGCTTGGGGTGCTGCGGGTGCCTTTCGCTTGCGGCGCTACTATAGCCGAAAGCACTACTTGCACTGTGCAATATGCCCCCTGAAGCAGTGTAACCCACCTGCGTGTCCAGCATGCCGCCTCCGCCTCCGCCCCGGCTGCTGTACCCCATAGCCCCCGCCAAGCTGATCCGGCTCGCCCCGGTTGCAACGCTCATGCCCAGGGCCACCAGGCCATCCCTCAGCGTGTGGAAGCTCGACCGCTTGGGGCTGGTGCCCTCAGGCGAGCCAGTCAGCACCTCAGCAGTGTCGCATGGGCCCTGCTCCGGCACGACCTTGGATACCGACGAGCCGGGCCGAATGCTGAAACTGCCCACTCTGCCAGGCCCCTGTGTCTTAAACGAGCTGCATGTCTTAGCCGTTGATGACACGGTGCGGAGGCGCGCGTTGTGGTCCCTGATGTCGTCTGCGTTCATCGGGTAGCCAGTCATGAGCACCGGTCCGATGCTGTGGGGCCTTCCAAAGCGCCCGGCGGCGCTGGCGCTAGCGGCAGTTGGGGTGGGGTCTCTGGAGGAGGCGGCGGAAGCGGTGCGGCCCAGGGTGCGGCCGGGGAGGGGGCGGCCGTGGGGTGAGGAGTTGGGCGCGGAGTCGGAGCGCGGGGTGTTGTCCAGCAGGCAAGCCATCACGGCGTAGGAGCCAGGCACGCCGGCGCGGAGGGTGTTCCACTCGGCCGACAGCTGCTCGCCGGAGCGCAGCTTGTGCAGGATGGGCTGTGCGAGGGTCTGGGGGTGCGGGTGCGTAAACGTGAGCGGGAGAGCGGCTGGTTTTCATGGCGTGAACCTTACCTCCAGTTGGTGGCTGGTAAACAGAGGGATGGCTAAGAGGAGTAGAATTGCGATACGCCGGGGGGCAGAATGCACTACGGGTATGTGTGCAAAGCAGCCATACACAGGCTCAAAAGCCAAACCGAGACTTTACAGGACAAAGCAAAAGCCGTGGCCGGCCTCACCGTGCCCAGCAGCCGCGCGCAGCTGTCCTTCGCCGACGCCAGTAGCCGCGCAGGCAGGCGTGTGGGGAAGGCCAGGTACATCCCCAGGACAGAGCCGTCCCCCACGTCCAGCCCCAGCAGCACCAGCGACCTGGCGCCGACGGAGCCTGCGGAGGGCTCCCCTGCTTTGCTGCACGCGCTCAGCATGGTGCCCGCCGCGCTGTCCATGGGAGAAAGCTGGCCGTGGCTGGTGGTAGCGGCTGCTCCTGCTGCTGCTGCGGCGGCGGCGGCGGCGGATGTTGCTGTGGTGCGGGAGGCCATGAGCATGCACACATCGCGTGTGGGCTGACGCAGCTCCTGCACCCATGCGGCGCAGTCCGCCACCACGAAGCCGTCCAGCACACATGTGTCGACCCGCTGTTGCTGCTGCTGCTGCAGTTGCAGGGCCATGCTCCGCAGCAGCGTGTGGTCAAGCTGGAAGGGCTTGGCGTTGAGGGAAGGCGGCGGCGGGGCTGGCGGCGGCGGCGGGGCTGGCGGCGGCGGCGCGCTGGTAACGGCGGCGGCGGCCGCCCCAGGGTTGGAGAACATGCAATGCGCGGCGGAGATCGCGCCGTGGCCGGATGTCGTCAGCACTCCGGAACCGTAACGCCTGAGGTGCGGCGCGGTGGCAGACTGCACGCGGAGCGGTGTGTTAAGCTGTTGTGTTACCGTGGCCAGGCCGTCTGCCGTGGCATGCAGTTGGTGGGCGGTCACGTCCGGGCAGGCGGGCGTAGGCGGCAGCTTGGCAATGAGTGTTACGGTACGGCGCTCGGCTTGGTTAGCGGTTGCAACGGTTTGAGGTTGGTTGGTGGAGCGGTCGAATGGGTTGGCGGTTGGCTCCGGCTCAGAAGTGAAGGCGGAGGCGGAGCGTTTGACAGGGCCAAAGCGTGAGGAGCTGGGGCGGGCGGCGGGGGGCTGGCGGGGGCTGGCGGGCGTGTCGTTTGGCGAGCCTTGCCTGTGGGAGGGAAGTAGATTGGTTGTGGAAAACCAAATGCATCAGCTTTTATGAGCAGCTTTGCTGGAAAAGTGGCGGCGGGCAGGTCGCAAGCAGCAGGATGCATGTGCCGGTTCTTGCAACGTTGTGCTCCGTTCGCGGTTGCAACTCACGATGCGTAAAATTTGTGGCTTTGGCTGGGCATGTCACGCCACGAGCCAGCCGCCGGGTTGTCCATGGCGCTGCTGGCGGCGGCGGCGGCGGCGGCGGCGGTTGCGGTGGTTGGTGGCGCCGAGGAGGTGAGCATGTAGGCCACTGGCGCAGAAGGGGAAGGCAGCAGCGCCACCTGCGACACGTACGTAAAGGTACATTGGCCAGCATGAAACGAGAGTAGCCGTGCAGGACCTCGACCCTATCACAATCTTCTACGGTATTTAGCACTGCATGGTTTCTGGGCGCTGCCTAGCACGCAAGAGAGATAGAGAGTGCACAGCTCTGCGGACGACCCAACCCAGCGTTCCTGTACCATAACATGCTCGACACACGGACACGCACGAGGTAGAAAGGCACTCTTCGCAGCTGCCAGCAAGGCTGCATGCACTGTACGGCACGTGCAACGACCCGTACATGCCGTACCTGCACGTGCGCCTCCACCAGGCTGCTGCGTGCCACGTGCTGCGCCAGGCAGCCGCCCAGCGCCTCCACCAGGGCCTGCAGGCTGCACGCATCCCACAGCCGCTTCACAGCCCCCGCACGCCAGCACAGCACCTCTTCCACCTGCTGCTGCTGCTGCTGCTGCTCCCCTGCTGCTGCAGCGTGCGCCACCGGCGCTCCGATCGGCGGCGAGAAGGCCAAGGTTGCCGCTGAGGCGAGCTGCTGCAGGACGCTGGGGTTCGACAGCAGGGCTTCAGCGGCGTCGCCGGGGGCGTGGGTTAGCGAGGCGGGGGAGGGTGCGAGGGGTGTGGGTGTGGAGGTGGTGGTAGAGGGTAGGGCGATCCAAAGGAGGCCAAGAAGGCGCTGCCCGCGGACCAGGGGCAGGGCAGCAAAGAGGCGGGCGCCTAGAGTGTGCATGTCGTGGAGGCAGTCGTGGGGTGCCGACGCGTCGTCGGAGCACGGCACGTGGCAGACGGCGGGCGCCTGTGGGACAACGGGCAAGAGGTGGCATGTGGCGTTTTGTGTTAGACTCAAGTTGGTTGGCCAGATGGCCACGG
This sequence comes from Chlamydomonas sp. KOR1, assembly GCA_036984285.1. NCBI lineage: Eukaryota > Viridiplantae > Chlorophyta > Chlorophyceae > Chlamydomonadales > Chlamydomonadaceae > Chlamydomonas > Chlamydomonas sp. KOR1. The sequence goes on from BQMZ01000240.1 coordinate 59,042, forward strand.
ACCGGTTCTGGTATGTAAGGGGTGCAACATGCAGAGTGCGTGGGGCAGGTTGGTGTACTAGCAGGGGCACGGTCAGTACACTGTGGGGAAGGGCTGCGTAATGTGGCGGGGGGACGATGGACGGGGACTGAAGCTGTGTGGGCTGTTGTGCGAGCAGGCAGGTCCGTATGCAGGAAGTCCGTATGCGCACTCCTACGGTCCGACACGTGTACGGTGATCCCAGCAAACATGGGTATGAACTGGAGTGCCGCTGTTACGGCTGGAGATTTGCATACTGGTACTTGCCATGCTCAGCGCGGCGCGCCCCATGAGCATCCGCCCTGACGCATGCGCCTCCACGCTGACAGGTTGGCACGGCGTAGCTCTTGTTGAGCTGTTGCCTGGTGCGTCTGCAACTACGGATGATGATGTCGCTTCCGATAGTGGCACAAACCAGCCCACAGCGTTCGTGCTGCCGGCTGACAGCAAAGGCCCAGCTGTGGGACAGTCCTCATACCAGCCGTAGAGTCTGCGTGTTTTGGACAACGGGCAGTGAGCGGTGGAAGCAAGGCGGCACACAGGGGCTTCTATGTCTGCCTGGGCTTTTGCTGAGGGCGATCATCATTGCAGCTACTTCAACATCAACACCACGTGGCGCACCTGACGGCTGCGGCACCGAGCCTGTCCACAAGGACTGCGACGCTCAACGGCCCGTCGTCACCGGCACCAGCTTCGCATAATGCTTGCAAAAGGCCGCCAAAAAGCTTTGTTACCTGCAGCAATGATTTGTGTTGGTGGACCTCTTAGCAGACGAACATCCGTGTCCGGCTCCGTGAATGTAGCCAGCCACAGCCCCCCGCTTACCGTTGGCACTTGAGGACGAAGGCTTGCACAGACATTCACTTGGGCTGTGTTGCACATTTGTCCGTCCTTGGACGACCGTAAGTACACATCGGCAGAAGGACTCCGGCTTGGGTCCTTCGGCCGGAAACAGCAGAGCAGTCCCATGGCGCTGGGCTGGAATGGTATTCTATTGAACTTCACTGGCGCTGTCGACGGCTCAGTAGCATGACAGCGACGCTTGTCGGTATCACTAAGCAGGGTAGAGCACAATGCGCTCCTCGAGGTACTCCATTACTACAAAATGATACCTTCCATGCAAATGAAGCCGCTGTAAGCGATGTTGCAGACACCGCGCAAGCCCCAGTGCTGGTCAGTGGCCTGCTGTACAGCCTGGTACAGCCGGCGCGCCGCGAAAGCGGGAGAGCCTCAAGGCCTTCGGCCCAAGACGTATGGGCACGTGTGGGAATAGGCGCAAACAACACCGACATCGGGTGAAGGGGTGTCGCCATCGAAACGACGAAACCAAGTGCAGTACACCGTCATCTGTGATGAGCCAGTCGTAGTTTTTCTTTTTCTGTGGAAAGGTTTACAGTCTCCCCCCCCTTAACGTACAAGGAGACGGGAAGGGACAGACCAGCGGGAGACCAAAGCCCAACCGGCACAACCAGCACCAGCACCACCAAAAGCCCAAACCCAGCGAACCCCGAACCGCAAGCAGGGAACACCTAGGGACGAAGAGGACCTGGTGTCATGAGCAAAGAATCACTGAACCGAGTCCCCTATCATGCTGGAAATACACAAAGCCATACTGTACTACTACTGGGGTGCAACGGAGGACAGCACGCCGCATGCGCCTGTCACTGACAAAGTGTGAAGGTACGAGGGTCTGGATCATGAGTTTAACCCCCCTTACCCCATACCGTACTTAACTGCATACACCAAACAGTTCATTACACATACAAGACCAACACACAATCGTTGCAGTACCATCATGCAGTATGACACGGGGGGCCTGGCAAGGGCACGCCTCACGTTCGATTGTATCACTCCCGTGGCTCGGCGAGTCGCCCAAACACACGGTCCGGTTATGAACCCCCGGCTTGTGCCCACAGTGTAACACTGGTCTCACACGGCAGCAGAGTCCGTCCATGTGCTACGTACGCCGGGCAAATGCTTACACACAACATGCTCTCCTCTACGCTTGTACAAAAACGCGTCACTGGACAGTGCCACGCTCTGCAGCGGTGGAGCTCCCCTGGCATGCTGTAGGCTCCGCTGGTGCGCTCCCCTGCACTGCAGCTCTCGCAAGCAGCAGGCTGCGGCGCCGGAGCCAACAGCACGCTGGTTGAGCGTCCCTGGTGCATGCCGTTCATGCGGCCGTGCCCTGTGCATGGGCCCGTGCGCAACCTGTACGCTTGCTCTTCAACACCCGAACGCCGCTTTGCCGACCAAAAGCTACGGTACCAACGAGTGGCCCTCCACGTCAACCCGGGAGGTCGCAGGAGCGTGCCCGACGGCCGTTGCCCATACATTGATTACCAGCCCAGGGGCACCCAGGGGCGCAGTGTGCCCTTGCTGCCCTGCTGCCGCCAGTGCTACCGCCGCACCGGGCCCGTGGTGATGCCCACTCCACTGACGGGCGTGCTGCTGCTGGGGGCGTGCGGAGAGGCGCTGGCTGCGGGTGCGCCCTCCAGCTCCAGCACACGGAGCACCAGCATGTCCACCTGGTGCGGAGCAGTGCGTGTGGGGTCAGCATTGGCGTGTAGTACTGCATGTCTGAAGGGACTCGTTGCCACGCAGCTCGAGCACATCTCGCAGTTCAGTGCTGACTGCTTTTAGGGTTTAGGTTTATGCCCATTCTCCTTCTTTCTCGCGCCATGCTCCCACCATCATGTTGAGCTTGAGGTTCTGGAAGTTCCACTTCTCACGCCACTCCGCCGCCGACCGCTGCTCCTGCGCCAGCTGCGCCTTGACGCGCTCGTAGTCCTGCACCTGGGCCTGCGGGCGCGCGGGAGGCATGGCCACAGAGAGGCAGCACCACTTCCTGGGTTGGGGTGACAAATGCCTAGAGTGCACACATGTGACCAGGCTGACAGTGGCCACGGGGTGAAGGCGTAATGGTGCAGAGGGGCAAGTGAATAAAGCGTGGCATCATGCGGAACAGTGTGCAGAGAAGGCAAGCAGCGGAGGCCTTTCTATAGGTGTTTGCTCAGGGTGTGGGACGGCGGATGACGCGCGAACATGGACACGGCGTGCTGAAGACGTGTGTACGTCTGCTGCTGTATGCCATGAGACTGAATGCGGGGCGGAATGCGTACAGGTTGTGCTAGATGCTGTCTTGGCCGAATTCAGGGCAGATGATGTGCACTGCAAATGTTCGGCACGTGTGATCGTAAATGGGACGTGCAGGCTGGGCGCCAAGTTGCATGGCCTCAGTGCCCAGCAGTGTAGTGCGGGCCCACCTGCAGGAGCTGCATACGGTGCTGCAGGTCACGGGCCTGGAACTCGTCGCCTGCTACCGCAGCCATAACCCGCATGGAGGCCATCGGCTGAGAGGGTGCAGCGATACGGGCGGCGTCCATGTGCGGACCCTGAGGTGCGGAAACCGGCCGAGGCTGGGGCAGCTGGGAAGGGGGAGGACCGGCGGGTGGGCGCCCTGGGCCTGGGCTTGGGTGGCGCGACTGCGGGACGTGGGGTGCAAAGCTGAGCATCTGCTTGAGCTTTGCAGCTGGAGATGCGCTAGCCGCGCGGGACGCCGGTTGCTGCAGGTCCACTTCGTTTGGCAGCTGGCTGTGAGGAAGCTCGTGGTGGGCAGACTTCTTGCCGCGACTGAAGAGGTTGGAGAAGAAGCCACCTTCGCCGCCGCGGCCACGGTGTGAGCTGTGACTGCTTCCTCTGTGGCGCCGGCCTGGACTTAGTGTTCCTGCCGCGCTCTCAATTGAGGAGCCAACGGCAGAGTGCCTATCCTCGCGGCGTGACCTGCAGGGCCATGGCGATGCCCACGACTGAAGCCCACAGCTGGCACAGCGATTGACCGCATTTTATTTCCCGAAAAGCAGTATAGACAGGCTGTATACCTGCTAACGCTACGGTGACGCCGAGGATCCATACCGGAAGGCAGCTGCTAATTGGCTCGAGTCAAATTCGAAGCGCGACTAGGCCAGGGTATAGGACGCCCTTGCAGTGCATATGCACATCCTATATATCCACTGTCAGCAATGTATGCCGTCTGCAAGGAGCAAGCCTGCTGACGTTCAAGGGGGCGCGATATGTGGTATGGCAGTGAATGAGAGCAGAATGCAAAGCTTCAAATGGCGACGCATCCTTGCAATTGTAGGCACATTCTAGGATTTACAGGCTGTACTAGGGGACGTCCCCTGGCGCTGACGTTCAGGTGGTCCATCGGGGACCTCCCCTGATCAGGCGAGCAACCCCCAACCAGCTGCAGCAGAGTCTGCCCCAGAACACAGTCCCTGCTGGAGGGCAATTGAACACGGGGACGGTTCTAGCCCTGCCGCAACGCAAAGACAGGCGACCCCAGGAAACGACCGCTGCCAGCAGAGGCCAGCAGAGGCCCATGGCGGGCCATCAGGGGAGGCGTAATGCGTTTGCAGCGTTGCTCCCCTGGTTTGGCCCCTGAACCCAGGCTCATTGGAGAGCCTTCTGGCCGTAGCACAGAGCGCTATGGCTGAGCCATGCCCTGACAGGTGTGGGCTCCAGTGCAAAATGACGGTGCTGTTTGCCTGGTCCTGGGCGTCCCCTACCCCCGCATGGCATCTCCTATGCACCTGGACAGCTTGTACGGCATGTACGGCCTCCGGACCACCCCAAAACGGCAATAATGACGCAAGTGAGATTTGAACTCACGCCCTTTCGGACTAGAAGGTTCTTCCCTGTATGCGGGTAGTCCTGAATCTAGCGCCTTAGACCGCTCGGCCATTGCGTCAGATCAGCAGCAAGGAGGGCCCCTCCCTGCTGTGCCACCAATGGCTAAACAACAAAATATATAGTAAAATAGAAAGGGATACATGATGGTCTTCCGCCTCGTCTTCGCGCGCAGCAAATGTCGGCGGAGCGGCCCGCGGCTGCCGCGAGGGCCCAGAGACACAGTATCGGCGGTACACCGGTACATGCAAGGCAAAGATAATACGCAAAATTAGGAACAGGGGTCTCCACATGGCCGCCCACTGGGCGCGGCACCGCACGACCCGACGGTTCCCTAAACCGCTCCAGAGCAACGCGCCAGGTCGACACACTCCCACCAGCCACAACGCAGCGCGTGCGCTCCCAGAGCACCCTTACCAGCCACCCGTTGGTGCCCTGGCGGCCCTCGTTCCGTGCTCGGCCCACCTGCTACACAGTCCACCCCTGGCAGCCCCTGCCATGCGCAATGTCCTGCGCCCCACCCGTCACGCACTGCCCTCCCACTCGGCGTAAAACTGCTGCAGATAGCTCTCCATGAACTCGTGACGCCCCTGCGCCAGCTTGCGTCCAGCGTCAGTCTTCATCATGCCCTGCACACAGCACCGGCACACGTGTTTCCATGCATGCACTTCGGGCACAACGGGGGCCGCAGCACACCTTGTGCAAGCGACTACAGCGACTGCCGTCATAGTACCGGTAGGTCGGCGCCGCATCTGAGACCACCAATGTGGACGGCTCGTCGGAGAGCACATGCCTGATGCACAGTTGCCTGCCACTCAGTTCCCACCTTGAGCTTCAGCGACTTCTTATGGAACCGGTTGATGGTCGTTGATTTCTTGGAGCCTACCAACTACTGCTCCACTGCGCAATGCCGATGGCTCCAATACGGCCGTTGCCCATTGATTACCAGCCCAGGGGCACCCAGGGGCGCAGTGTGCCCTGCTGCCCTGCTGCCGCCAGTGCTACCGCCGCACCGGCCCGTGGTGATGCCCACTCCGCTGACAGGCGTGCTGCTGCTGGGGGCGTGCGGAGAGGCGCTGGCTGCGGGTGCGCCCTCCAGCTCCAGCACACGGAGCACCAGCATGTCCACCTGGTGCGGAGCAGTGCGTGTGAGGGGGTCAGCATTGGCGTGTAGTACTGCATGTCTGAAGGGACTCGATACCACGCAGCTCGAGCACATCTCGCAGTTCAGTGCTGAGGGTTTAGGTTTATGCCCATTCTCCTTCTTTCTCGCGCCATGCTCCCACCATCATGTTGAGCTTGAGGTTCTGGAAGTTCCACTTCTCACGCCACTCCGCCGCCGACCGCTGCTCCTGCGCCAGCTGCGCCTTGACGCCCGTAGTCCTGCACCTGGGCCTGCGGGCGCGCGGGAGGCATGGCCACAGAGAGGCAGCACCACTTCCTGGGTTGGGGTGACAAATGCCTAGAGTGCACACATGTGACCAGGCTGACAGTGGCCACGGGGTGAAGGCGTAATGGTGCAGAGGGGCAAGTGAATAAAGCGTGGCATCATGCGGAACAGTGTGCAGAGAAGGCAAGCAGCGGAGGCCTTTCTATAGGTGTTTGCTCAGGGTGTGGGACGGCGGATGACGCGCGAACATGGACACGGCGTGCTGAAGACGTGTGTACGTCTGCTGCTGTATGCCATGAGACTGAATGCGGGGCGGAATGCGTACAGGTTGTGCTAGATGCTGTCTTGGCCGAATTCAGGGCAGATGATGTGCACTGCAAATGTTCGGCACGTGTGATCGTAAATGGGACGTGCAGGCTGGGCGCCAAGTTGCATGGCCTCAGTGCCCAGCAGTGTAGTGCGGGCCCACCTGCAGGAGCTGCATACGGTGCTGCAGGTCACGGGCCTGGAACTCGTCGCCTGCTACCGCAGCCATAACCCGCATGGAGGCCATCGGCTGAGAGGGTGCAGCGATACGGGCGGCGTCCATGTGCGGACCCTGAGGTGCGGAAACCGGCCGAGGCTGGGGCAGCTGGGAAGGGGGAGGACCGGCGGGTGGGCGCCCTGGGCCTGGGCTTGGGTGGCGCGACTGCGGGACGTGGGGTGCAAAGCTGAGCATCTGCTTGAGCTTTGCAGCTGGAGATGCGCTAGCCGCGCGGGACGCCGGTTGCTGCAGGTCCACTTCGTTTGGCAGCTGGCTGTGAGGAAGCTCGTGGTGGGCAGACTTCTTGCCGCGACTGAAGAGGTTGGAGAAGAAGCCACCTTCGCCGCCGCGGCCACGGTGTGAGCTGTGACTGCTTCCTCTGTGGCGCCGGCCTGGACTTAGTGTTCCTGCCGCGCTCTCAATTGAGGAGCCAACGGCAGAGTGCCTATCCTCGCGGCGTGACCTGCAGGGCCATGGCGATGCCCACGACTGAAGCCCACAGCTGGCACAGCGATTGACCGCATTTTATTTCCCGAAAAGCAGTATAGACAGGCTGTATACCTGCTAACGCTACGGTGACGCCGAGGATCCATACCGGAAGGCAGCTGCTAATTGGCTCGAGTCAAATTCGAAGCGCGACTAGGCCAGGGTATAGGACGCCCTTGCAGTGCATATGCACATCCTATATATCCACTGTCAGCAATGTATGCCGTCTGCAAGGAGCAAGCCTGCTGACGTTCAAGGGGGCGCGATATGTGGTATGGCAGTGAATGAGAGCAGAATGCAAAGCTTCAAATGGCGACGCATCCTTGCAATTGTAGGCACATTCTAGGATTTACAGGCTGTACTAGGGGACGTCCCCTGGCGCTGACGTTCAGGTGGTCCATCGGGGACCTCCCCTGATCAGGCGAGCAACCCCCAACCAGCTGCAGCAGAGTCTGCCCCAGAACACAGTCCCTGCTGGAGGGCAATTGAACACGGGGACGGTTCTAGCCCTGCCGCAACGCAAAGACAGGCGACCCCAGGAAACGACCGCTGCCAGCAGAGGCCAGCAGAGGCCCATGGCGGGCCATCAGGGGAGGCGTAATGCGTTTGCAGCGTTGCTCCCCTGGTTTGGCCCCTGAACCCAGGCTCATTGGAGAGCCTTCTGGCCGTAGCACAGAGCGCTATGGCTGAGCCATGCCCTGACAGGTGTGGGCTCCAGTGCAAAATGACGGTGCTGTTTGCCTGGTCCTGGGCGTCCCCTACCCCCGCATGGCATCTCCTATGCACCTGGACAGCTTGTACGGCATGTACGGCCTCCGGACCACCCCAAAACGGCAATAATGACGCAAGTGAGATTTGAACTCACGCCCTTTCGGACTAGAAGGTTCTTCCCTGTATGCGGGTAGTCCTGGATCTAGCGCCTTAGACCGCTCGGCCATTGCGTCAGATCAGCAGCAAAGAGGGCCCTCCTGCTGTGCCACCAATGCCTAAACAACAAAATATATAGTAAAATAGAAAGGGATACATGATGGTCTTCCGCCTCGTCTTCGCGCGCAGCAAATGTCGGCGGAGCGGCCCGCGGCTGCCGCGAGGGCCCAGAGACACAGTATCGGCGGTACACCGGTACATGCAAGGCAAAGATAATACGCAAAATTAGGAACAGGGGTCTCCACATGGCCGCCCACTGGGCGCGGCACCGCACGACCCGACGGTTCCCTAAACCGCTCCAGAGCAACGCGCCAGGTCGACACACTCCCACCAGCCACAACGCAGCGCGTGCGCTCCCCAGAGCACCCTTACCAGCCACCCGTTGGTGCCCTGGCGGCCCTCGTTCCGTGCTCGGCCCACCTGCTACACAGTCCACCCCTGGCAGCCCCCTGCCATGCGCAATGTCCTGCGCCCCACCCGTCACGCACTGCCCTCCCACTCGGCGTAAAACTGCTGCAGATAGCTCTCCATGAACTCGTGACGCCCCTGCGCCAGCTTGCGTCCAGCGTCAGTCTTCATCATGCCCTGCACACAGCACCGGCACACGTGTTTCCATGCATGCACTTCGGGCACAACGGGGGCCGCAGCACACCTTGTGCAAGCGACTACAGCGACTGCCGTCATAGTACCGGTAGGTCGGCGCCGCATCTGAGACCACCAATGTGGACGGCTCGTCGGAGAGCACATGCCTGATGCACAGTTGCCTGCCACTCAGTTCCCACCTTGAGCTTCAGCGACTTCTTATGGAACCGGTTGATGGTCGTTGATTTCTTGGAGCCTACCAACTACTGCTCCACTGCGCAATGCCGATGGCTCCAATACGGCCGTTGCCCATTGATTACCAGCCCAGGGGCACCCAGGGGCGCAGTGTGCCCTTGCTGCCCTGCTGCCGCCAGTGCTACCGCCGCACCGGGCCCGTGGTGATGCCCACTCCGCTGACAGGCGTGCTGCTGCTGGGGCGTGCGGAGAGGCGCTGGCTGCGGGTGCGCCCTCCAGCTCCAGCACACGGAGCACCAGCATGTCCACCTGGTGCGGAGCAGTGCGTGTGAGGGGGTCAGCATTGGCGTGTAGTACTGCATGTCTGAAGGGACTCGATACCACGCAGCTCGAGCACATCTCGCAGTTCAGTGCTGAGGGTTTAGGTTTATGCCCATTCTCCTTCTTTCTCGCGCCATGCTCCCACCATCATGTTGAGCTTGAGGTTCTGGAAGTTCCACTTCTCACGCCACTCCGCCGCCGACCGCTGCTCCTGCGCCAGCTGCGCCTTGACGCGCTCGTAGTCCTGCACCTGGGCCTGCGGGCGCGCGGGAGGCATGGCCACAGAGAGGCAGCACCACTTCCTGGGTTGGGGTGACAAATGCCTAGAGTGCACACATGTGACCAGGCTGACAGTGGCCACGGGTGAAGGCGTAATGGTGCAGAGGGGCAAGTGAATAAAGCGTGGCATCATGCGGAACAGTGTGCAGAGAAGGCAAGCAGCGGAGGCCTTTCTATAGGTGTTTGCTCAGGGTGTGGGACGGCGGATGACGCGCGAACATGGACACGGCGTGCTGAAGACGTGTGTACGTCTGCTGCTGTATGCCATGAGACTGAATGCGGGGCGGAATGCGTACAGGTTGTGCTAGATGCTGTCTTGGCCGAATTCAGGGCAGATGATGTGCACTGCAAATGTTCGGCACGTGTGATCGTAAATGGGACGTGCAGGCTGGGCGCCAAGTTGCATGGCCTCAGTGCCCAGCAGTGTAGTGCGGGCCCACCTGCAGGAGCTGCATACGGTGCTGCAGGTCACGGGCCTGGAACTCGTCGCCTGCTACCGCAGCCATAACCCGCATGGAGGCCATCGGCTGAGAGGGTGCAGCGATACGGGCGGCGTCCATGTGCGGACCCTGAGGTGCGGAAACCGGCCGAGGCTGGGGCAGCTGGGAAGGGGGAGGACCGGCGGGTGGGCGCCCTGGGCCTGGGCTTGGGTGGCGCGACTGCGGGACGTGGGGTGCAAAGCTGAGCATCTGCTTGAGCTTTGCAGCTGGAGATGCGCTAGCCGCGCGGGACGCCGGTTGCTGCAGGTCCACTTCGTTTGGCAGCTGGCTGTGAGGAAGCTCGTGGTGGGCAGACTTCTTGCCGCGACTGAAGAGGTTGGAGAAGAAGCCACCTTCGCCGCCGCGGCCACGGTGTGAGCTGTGACTGCTTCCTCTGTGGCGCCGGCCTGGACTTAGTGTTCCTGCCGCGCTCTCAATTGAGGAGCCAACGGCAGAGTGCCTATCCTCGCGGCGTGACCTGCAGGGCCATGGCGATGCCCACGACTGAAGCCCACAGCTGGCACAGCGATTGACCGCATTTTATTTCCCGAAAAGCAGTATAGACAGGCTGTATACCTGCTAACGCTACGGTGACGCCGAGGATCCATACCGGAAGGCAGCTGCTAATTGGCTCGAGTCAAATTCGAAGCGCGACTAGGCCAGGGTATAGGACGCCCTTGCAGTGCATATGCACATCCTATATATCCACTGTCAGCAATGTATGCCGTCTGCAAGGAGCAAGCCTGCTGACGTTCAAGGGGCGCGATATGTGGTATGGCAGTGAATGAGAGCAGAATGCAAAGCTTCAAATGGCGACGCATCCTTGCAATTGTAGGCACATTCTAGGATTTACAGGCTGTACTAGGGGACGTCCCCTGGCGCTGACGTTCAGGTGGTCCATCGGGGACCTCCCCTGATCAGGCGAGCAACCCCCAAGCTGCAGCAGAGTCTGCCCCAGAACACAGTCCCTGCTGGAGGGCAATTGAACACGGGGACGGTTCTAGCCCTGCCGCAACGCAAAGACAGGCGACCCCAGGAAACGACCGCTGCCAGCAGAGGCCAGCAGAGGCCCATGGCGGGCCATCAGGGGAGGCGTAATGCGTTTGCAGCGTTGCTCCCCTGGTTTGGCCCCTGAACCCAGGCTCATTGGAGAGCCTTCTGGCCGTAGCACAGAGCGCTATGGCTGAGCCATGCCCTGACAGGTGTGGGCTCCAGTGCAAAATGACGGTGCTGTTTGCCTGGTCCTGGGCGTCCCCTACCCCCGCATGGCATCTCCTATGCACCTGGACAGCTTGTACGGCATGTACGGCCTCCGGACCACCCCAAAACGGCAATAATGACGCAAGTGAGATTTGAACTCACGCCCTTTCGGACTAGAAGGTTCTTCCCTGTATGCGGGTAGTCCTGAATCTAGCGCCTTAGACCGCTCGGCCATTGCGTCAGATCAGCAGCAAAGAGGGCCCTCCCTGCTGTGCCACCAATGCCTAAACAACAAAATATATAGTAAAATAGAAAGGGATACATGATGGTCTTCCGCCTCGTCTTCGCGCGCAGCAAATGTCGGCGGAGCGGCCCGCGGCTGCCGCGAGGGCCCAGAGACACAGTATCGGCGGTACACCGGTACATGCAAGGCAAAGATAATACGCAAAATTAGGAACAGGGGTCTCCACATGGCCGCCCACTGGGCGCGGCACCGCACGACCCGACGGTTCCCTAAACCGCTCCAGAGCAACGCGCCAGGTCGACACACTCCCACCAGCCACAACGCAGCGCGTGCGCTCCCCAGAGCACCCTTACCAGCCACCCGTTGGTGCCCTGGCGGCCCTTGTTCCGTGCTCGGCCCACCTGCTACACAGTCCACCCCTGGCAGCCCCCTGCCATGCGCAATGTCCTGCGCCCCACCCGTCACGCACTGCCCTCCCACTCGGCGTAAAACTGCTGCAGATAGCTCTCCATGAACTCGTGACGCCCCTGCGCCAGCTTGCGTCCAGCGTCAGTCTTCATCATGCCCTGCACACAGCACCGGCACACGTGTTTCCATGCATGCACTTCGGGCACAACGGGGGCCGCAGCACACCTTGTGCAAGCGACTACAGCGACTGCCGTCATAGTACCGGTAGGTCGGCGCCGCATCTGAGACCACCAATGTGGACGGCTCGTCGGAGAGCACATGCCTGATGCACAGTTGCCTGCCACTCAGTTCCCACCTTGAGCTTCAGCGACTTCTTATGGAACCGGTTGATGGTCGTTGATTTCTTGGAGCCTACCAACTACTGCTCCACTGCGCAATGCCGATGGCTCCAATACGGCCGTTGCCCATTGATTACCAGCCCAGGGGCACCCAGGGGCGCAGTGTGCCTTGCTGCCCTGCTGCCGCCAGTGCTACCGCCGCACCGGGCCCGTGGTGATGCCCACTCCGCTGACAGGCGTGCTGCTGCTGGGGGCGTGCGGAGAGGCGCTGGCTGCGGGTGCGCCCTCCAGCTCCAGCACACGGAGCACCAGCATGTCCACCTGGTGCGGAGCAGTGCGTGTGAGGGGGTCAGCATTGGCGTGTAGTACTGCATGTCTGAAGGGACTCGATACCACGCAGCTCGAGCACATCTCGCAGTTCAGTGCTGAGGGTTTAGGTTTATGCCCATTCTCCTTCTTTCTCGCGCCATGCTCCCACCATCATGTTGAGCTTGAGGTTCTGGAAGTTCCACTTCTCACGCCACTCCGCCGCCGACCGCTGCTCCTGCGCCAGCTGCGCCTTGACGCGCTCGTAGTCCTGCACCTGGGCCTGCGGGCGCGCGGGAGGCATGGCCACAGAGAGGCAGCACCACTTCCTGGGTTGGGGTGACAAATGCCTAGAGTGCACACATGTGACCAGGCTGACAGTGGCCACGGGGTGAAGGCGTAATGGTGCAGAGGGGCAAGTGAATAAAGCGTGGCATCATGCGGAACAGTGTGCAGAGAAGGCAAGCAGCGGAGGCCTTTCTATAGGTGTTTGCTCAGGGTGTGGGACGGCGGATGACGCGCGAACATGGACACGGCGTGCTGAAGACGTGTGTACGTCTGCTGCTGTATGCCATGAGACTGAATGCGGGGCGGAATGCGTACAGGTTGTGCTAGATGCTGTCTTGGCCGAATTCAGGGCAGATGATGTGCACTGCAAATGTTCGGCACGTGTGATCGTAAATGGGACGTGCAGGCTGGGCGCCAAGTTGCATGGCCTCAGTGCCCAGCAGTGTAGTGCGGGCCCACCTGCAGGAGCTGCATACGGTGCTGCAGGTCACGGGCCTGAACTGCCGCCTGCTACCGCAGCCATAACCCGCATGGAGGCCATCGGCTGAGAGGGTGCAGCGATACGGGCGGCGTCCATGTGCGGACCCTGAGGTGCGGAAACCGGCCGAGGCTGGGGCAGCTGGGAAGGGGGAGGACCGGCGGGTGGGCGCCCTGGGCCTGGGCTTGGGTGGCGCGACTGCGGGACGTGGGGTGCAAAGCTGAGCATCTGCTTGAGCTTTGCAGCTGGAGATGCGCTAGCCGCGCGGGACGCCGGTTGCTGCAGGTCCACTTCGTTTGGCAGCTGGCTGTGAGGAAGCTCGTGGTGGGCAGACTTCTTGCCGCGACTGAAGAGGTTGGAGAAGAAGCCACCTTCGCCGCCGCGGCCACGGTGTGAGCTGTGACTGCTTCCTCTGTGGCGCCGGCCTGGACTTAGTGTTCCTGCCGCGCTCTCAATTGAGGAGCCAACGGCAGAGTGCCTATCCTCGCGGCGTGACCTGCAGGGCCATGGCGATGCCCACGACTGAAGCCCACAGCTGGCACAGCGATTGACCGCATTTTATTTCCCGAAAAGCAGTATAGACAGGCTGTATACCTGCTAACGCTACGGTGACGCCGAGGATCCATACCGGAAGGCAGCTGCTAATTGGCTCGAGTCAAATTCGAAGCGCGACTAGGCCAGGGTATAGGACGCCCTTGCAGTGCATATGCACATCCTATATATCCACTGTCAGCAATGTATGCCGTCTGCAAGGAGCAAGCCTGCTGACGTTCAAGGGGCGCGATATGTGGTATGGCAGTGAATGAGAGCAGAATGCAAAGCTTCAAATGGCGACGCATCCTTGCAATTGTAGGCACATTCTAGGATTTACAGGCTGTACTAGGGGACGTCCCCTGGCGCTGACGTTCAGGTGGTCCATCGGGGACCTCCCTGATCAGGCGAGCAACCCCAACCAGCTGCAGCAGAGTCTGCCCCAGAACACAGTCCCTGCTGGAGGGCAATTGAACACGGGGACGGTTCTAGCCCTGCCGCAACGCAAAGACAGGCGACCCCAGGAAACGACCGCTGCCAGCAGAGGCCAGCAGAGGCCCATGGCGGGCCATCAGGGGAGGCGTAATGCGTTTGCAGCGTTGCTCCCTGGTTTGGCCCCTGAACCCAGGCTCATTGGAGAGCCTTCTGGCCGTAGCACAGAGCGCTATGGCTGAGCCATGCCCTGACAGGTGTGGGCTCCAGTGCAAAATGACGGTGCTGTTTGCCTGGTCCTGGGCGTCCCCTACCCCCGCATGGCATCTCCTATGCACCTGGACAGCTTGTACGGCATGTACGGCCTCCGGACCACCCCAAAACGGCAATAATGACGCAGTGAGATTTGAACTCACGCCCTTTCGGACTAGAAGGTTCTTCCCTGTATGCGGGTAGTCCTGAATCTAGCGCCTTAGACCGCTCGGCCATTGCGTCAGATCAGCAGCAAAGAGGGCCCTCCCTGCTGTGCCACCAATGCCTAAACAACAAAATATATAGTAAAATAGAAAGGGATACATGATGGTCTTCCGCCTCGTCTTCGCGCGCAGCAAATGTCGGCGGAGCGGCCCGCGGCTGCCGCGAGGGCCCAGAGACACAGTATCGGCGGTACACCGGTACATGCAAGGCAAAGATAATACGCAAAATTAGGAACAGGGGTCTCCACATGGCCGCCCACTGGGCGCGGCACCGCACGACCCGACGGTTCCCTAAACCGCTCCAGAGCAACGCGCCAGGTCGACACACTCCCACCAGCCACAACGCAGCGCGTGCGCTCCCCAGAGCACCCTTACCAGCCACCCGTTGGTGCCCTGGCGGCCCTTGTTCCGTGCTCGGCCCACCTGCTACACAGTCCACCCCTGGCAGCCCCTGCCATGCGCAATGTCCTGCGCCCCACCCGTCACGCACTGCCCTCCCACTCGGCGTAAAACTGCTGCAGATAGCTCTCCATGAACTCGTGACGCCCCTGCGCCAGCTTGCGTCCAGCGTCAGTCTTCATCATGCCCTGCACACAGCACCGGCACACGTGTTTCCATGCATGCACTTCGGGCACAACGGGGGCCGCAGCACACCTTGTGCAAGCGACTACAGCGACTGCCGTCATAGTACCGGTAGGTCGGCGCCGCATCTGAGACCACCAATGTGGACGGCTCGTCGGAGAGCACATGCCTGATGCACAGTTGCCTGCCACTCAGTTCCCACCTTGAGCTTCAGCGACTTCTTATGGAACCGGTTGATGGTCGTTGATTTCTTGGAGCCTACCAACTACTGCTCCACTGCGCAATGCCGATGGCTCCAATACGGCCGTTGCCCATTGATTACCAGCCCAGGGGCACCCAGGGGCGCAGTGTGCCCTTGCTGCCCTGCTGCCGCCAGTGCTACCGCCGCACCGGCCCGTGGTGATGCCCACTCCGCTGACAGGCGTGCTGCTGCTGGGGGCGTGCGGAGAGGCGCTGGCTGCGGGTGCGCCCTCCAGCTCCAGCACACGGAGCACCAGCATGTCCACCTGGTGCGGAGCAGTGCGTGTGAGGGGGTCAGCATTGGCGTGTAGTACTGCATGTCTGAAGGGACTCGATACCACGCAGCTCGAGCACATCTCGCAGTTCAGTGCTGAGGGTTTAGGTTTATGCCCATTCTCCTTCTTTCTCGCGCCATGCTCCCACCATCATGTTGAGCTTGAGGTTCTGGAAGTTCCACTTCACGCCACTCCGCCGCCGACCGCTGCTCCTGCGCCAGCTGCGCCTTGACGCGCCGTAGTCCTGCACCTGGGCCTGCGGGCGCGCGGGAGGCATGGCCACAGAGAGGCAGCACCACTTCCTGGGTTGGGGTGACAAATGCCTAGAGTGCACACATGTGACCAGGCTGACAGTGGCCACGGGGTGAAGGCGTAATGGTGCAGAGGGGCAAGTGAATAAAGCGTGGCATCATGCGGAACAGTGTGCAGAGAAGGCAAGCAGCGGAGGCCTTTCTATAGGTGTTTGCTCAGGGTGTGGGACGGCGGATGACGCGCGAACATGGACACGGCGTGCTGAAGACGTGTGTGCGTCTGCTGCTGTATGCCATGAGACTGAATGCGGGCGAATGCGTACAGGTTGTGCTAGATGCTGTCTTGGCCGAATTCAGGGCAGATGATGTGCACTGCAAATGTTCGGCACGTGTGATCGTAAATGGGACGTGCAGGCTGGGCGCCAAGTTGCATGGCCTCAGTGCCCAGCAGTGTAGTGCGGGCCCACCTGCAGGAGCTGCATACGGTGCTGCAGGTCACGGGCCTGGAACTCGCCGCCTGCTACCGCAGCCATAACCCGCATGGAGGCCATCGGCTGAGAGGGTGCAGCGATACGGGCGGCGTCCATGTGCGGACCCTGAGGTGCGGAAACCGGCCGAGGCTGGGGCAGCTGGGAAGGGGGAGGACCGGCGGGTGGGCGCCCTGGGCCTGGGCTTGGGTGGCGCGACTGCGGGACGGGGTGCAAAGCTGAGCATCTGCTTGAGCTTTGCAGCTGGAGATGCGCTAGCCGCGCGGGACGCCGGTTGCTGCAGGTCCACTTCGTTTGGCAGCTGGCTGTGAGGAAGCTCGTGGTGGGCAGACTTTGCCGCGACTGAAGAGGTTGGAGAAGAAGCCACCTTCGCCGCCGCGGCCACGGTGTGAGCTGTGACTGCTTCCTCTGTGGCGCCGGCCTGGACTTAGTGTTCCTGCCGCGCTCTCAATTGAGGAGCCAACGGCAGAGTGCCTATCCTCGCGGCGTGACCTGCAGGGCCATGGCGATGCCCACGACTGAAGCCCACAGCTGGCACAGCGATTGACCGCATTTTATTTCCCGAAAAGCAGTATAGACAGGCTGTATACCTGCTAACGCTACGGTGACGCCGAGGATCCATACCGGAAGGCAGCTGCTGATTGGCTCGAGTCAAATTCGAAGCGCGACTAGGCCAGGGTATAGGACGCCCTTGCAGTGCATATGCACATCCTATATATCCACTGTCAGCAATGTATGCCGTCTGCAAGGAGCAAGCCTGCTGACGTTCAAGGGGGCGCGATATGTGGTATGGCAGTGAATGAGAGCAGAATGCAAAGCTTCAAATGGCGACGCATCCTTGCAATTGTAGGCACATTCTAGGATTTACAGGCTGTACTAGGGGACGTCCCCTGGCGCTGACGTTCAGGTGGTCCATCGGGGACCTCCCCTGATCAGGCGAGCAACCCCCAACCAGCTGCAGCAGAGTCTGCCCCAGAACACAGTCCCTGCTGGAGGGCAATTGAACACGGGGACGGTGCTAGCCCTGCCGCAACGCAAAGACAGGCGACCCCAGGAAACGACCGCTGCCAGCAGAGGCCCATGGCGGGCCATCAGGGGAGGCGTAATGCGTTTGCAGCGTTGCTGCCCTGGTTTGGCCCCTGAACCCAGGCTCATTGGAGAGCCTTCTGGCCGTAGCACAGAGCGCTATGGCTCAGCCATGCCCTGACAGGTGTGGGCTCCAGTGCAAAATGACGGTGCTGTTTGCCTGGTCCTGGGCGTCCCCTACCCCCGCATGGCATCTCCTATATATGCACTCCTATGCACGCTGTGCACCTTGTGCATGTGACCACAACAACTGCCCTCACAGTAGGTCGGCGCCGCAACTGACACCACAAACGTGGACAGCTCGTCGAGAAGCCCATGGCTGATGCACAGGTGCCTGCCACTCAGTTCCCACCTAACGCTTCAGCAACTTCTCATGGAAATGGTTGATGGGGGTTGCCCAGTGTCCCGGTCTTATTTGGCGGAAAATTCTGAGCGCTTATAATTTTTGGCCTTTTGAGTCAAAATTCTGATAGTACTGCTCATAATTTTGGCCTGAAAAATTATGATTCCAATTTTTTTCCTGGGGGGCAAGCCCCCCAGACCCCCCAATGACTGCGGAACATTCAAATAGCAGGAGCACTGCATTCTATCTTCGCACGGAGGCAGCGCTATGCGCTCGATGCCATATCCGTATCAGGCCAACAGCAAAAACGGCACCATCAGCCACCCCTTTCCATCCACTACCGGGTATGGCGCGACCCTCAGCGGGCATCATTGTTGGCGTCTGGCAACTTCAGCGGATGCCGGCCCTACTTTCCAGTTGCACACCACGATTTTCCATACGCGCCGCACACCCACTTGGGGAACCCTACCTGGCTACCCAACGCTCGCAGGTGCACTGCCTACATGCTAGCGGGGGGGGGGGCATATATTGCGGGCTCCGGCTCGACTACATGCAAAGGCAAATCGCATTCTGCCCTTGTCTACTCCCCGCCAAGGTACACCTCGGTACAGCTTATATACATGCAATAACTCCCCACTCAGAAGACAACAACGCTCATAACTAACAACGTCAGTGACTACGCATGCAAATCTAGCACATTGCAAGAGCTCAAGGACAGAGTCAAGCCAGCAGCTTACTAGGGTGTGCGCATGCTTCTCCTATGCCGCATTGCGAGGGCGTGCTGCGTGGCTGCTGCGGGTCGCACAGCGGGCACGCTGAACCAGACATCCACCGCGCTCTGCAAAACATAGCAGTCGAAGTCAGCGTAGGGCCCCTCCGCCATGTCGCTGATGGAACGCTTGCCAAGGTCAATCTTGGGCCCGTTCTGCTTGACGCACACAAGCGCCTCCAGCACCGGCAGCGACATCTTTGTGCGGTCCCTGGTCTTGATGCGGTTCATGCAGCTGAAGCCACGCTCCACCTCCGCCGTTGACGGCTGCAGCACGAGCATGATGAGCACCAGCATGCGCAGCTCGGGCCAGCTATCCATCTTGTGGAGGAAGTGGCACCAGAACACCCGAGTGGTCCAGGGCTCGGGTACTGGCTCGCCGGGCTCCCTTAGGCGCTTGGCCACGTTGTACTGCTGCTGCTTCTCAGCGGCGTAGGGCGCTACCACCCTAACACACCGCTTCCACTGCTCAACCGCTTCTTCGGCGTCGACCAACGGCAGCAGCCCCCACGCATCTTGCCAAACCACCCCGCAAGGCTCAGCACCTCCGCCAGCCCGTAACCCTCCCGCTGCCCCTGCCCCAGGTTCGCCAGCCCCTTGAAGGAAAAGACGTCGAAGTTGGCCGCCATGCTGAGGTCGTCAGCAGGAAACCGGACCTGATGTGCTCGCACAGGAGCAGCACGGCCCGCTTGACGAAAGTGGTGGTGTTGTTGATGATCAACGGCAGCTTGTCCCACGCCAGGGGGTCGTCTGACGTCGAGTTGGTGAGCAGCAGCTCGTACTTGGTGCTGGAGCGCCAGCGGCTCTCAGGGTTCTTTAGGTCCGCGAGCAGGTCGCACACGCCGGGGGTGTAGGTTGCCTTGGAGCCTGGGATCAAGCCCCACGCCTCCTCAAGGAGGGCGACATCGCCCTGCAGCAGAACCTTGACGTCGGGGTAGGCCAGCTCGCGGCTCTGGAAGGCCTTGCTCAAGCCGGCCACGACCTCCAGAATGTCGGCCAGTGCGTACGTCAGCATGAGCGTCCGTACGTCCCTGCCAACGGGCACAACAGTGCGGTACGAAAGCTCAAGGAGGTACAATGCCCAAGGCTGTATGCTTGGCATTCTGAACGCAAGTCGTGCCGTTGTAGGAAAGCTGTATAATGGCCAGTTTGAAAACGTAAGGCGTGCCAGGAAGGCTGTGTACATAGCGACCATGCACTATTTTTACTCACTTGGTGCCGCAACAGCAGTGCGGTAACCATAACATGCCAGGTTAGCTGCCAAGCCACATCTGTCTTTCACTCCTTACCGCAGCTTGTCGTAGAGGGCTTCTGCCCCCTTGACGTTGGCGTTGCTCTGGCCGCGGAAGTACTCGAGGAGCTTGGGATATATGACCTTGAGGCGGTTGATGCAGGCGGAACGCGACAGCCACCTGACCCTGCGCATGCAAGTCAAAAAGAGGCAGTTTGGTTGTGGTGTAACGCACGACGTGACGGCAACCTAGAGCATATTGCGTGCTACTGTGTAGTGCCCACACAGTACCCCAAGCAGCAGCTGCCTAACCCACACCACGTCCCCGTTCCCGTTCCCCGTCCCTGTTCCCCCCCAGCCAGCACCAGCGTTGCTTGTAAGAGAATTAACGTCTCGGTAAGGCCAAGTCTCAGGAACAAGGTTATTGTATGTGCACAGCAAGTAATCACCCTACTCACTCGTGCGGCTGCAGCACCGCCAGGGCCTTCTCCTCCTTGGTTAGGCCCTTGAACAGGGCCACCTTCTCCTTGAACAGCGCCTCGAACTCGGCCTTGCGGGCGCCGGAGAGCTTGAACCAGCCGTACAGCTTGGACAGCAGGCGCTCGTACTCCGCAAGCTTGTCGACCTGGAGGACTCAGGCCGAACAGTCAGGTAGAAGTGATAGGACCTAATGTTGACGGCTAAAATGCTGACGGCTATCACTAAACTTCCGAGAGGCAGCGGCCTAGCTCCTCAAGGCAGTGCTTAGCCAGGCTTTGCAAGGAACCGCTTGATGGTTTGCAGGCGCCCTAACACAGGCCTACCTGTTTGAACAGGTCACCGCAGGCCAGCTGGAGCTTGTGCGCCACGCAGTGGAGAGCACGAAGGCCGAGATGGCCTTCATGCGCTCCGCCAGGCCAGTGTGGCAGCCGGTCATGACGCTGGCACCGTCCGACGTGAAGCCAACGATCTTGGCGGCGCTGATGCCGTTGTCCTGCAGGTCAAGAGGCCAGGCATGCACGAGCAACGACAAGTCAGCAGGTGTTGGAGTATCACTTGTAATAACCACGGCCCGCAGCAAAGGAAAGACCTTATTACCCACAGTTAAGCCACGCCCGCTGAGCCTACACACGGATACCACCAAAACGTCAACCACGGCAGCATAGGACTGGGGTCAATTCGCACCTCCAGGAACGTCTTGACCAGGTTGTACAGGGTCTCAGCGTCACCGTGGCCACCGGTGCCCACAAGCCGCATGAGCTTGAACTGCGGGTTGAACGCCGCGTCCAGGAAGCCCACGTAGATGGCGAGGTTGTGGGACTTGGCCTTGTCGGTGCTCTCGTCCACAGCAATCGAGATGACCGGAGAAGCCTTGATGTCGGCCAAGAGCTGACCTTGAATGACCTGGTGGAGAATCTCGGCCATCTCGCGCGCCGTGTCGTCCGTCTGGTACGGCCCGTTCACGGACACGTCGGGGCAGGAGTTGGCAGCGTGCGTAGCGGCGTGGCGCTCGAAGGCCAGCAGAGACTGTAGGGCGGGGGAAACGCACAGACAAGCGCCAGTCATTATGAAGCACCGCACCATCTGCTGTAGCCTTACATGCTGCTCCGCAAACGAGCATGCAGGTCCAGAGATGCATCCCCGGAAGGGCTAAACAACAGGCCGATAGGCAACACATGAACACACCTCCTCGCCCTGAATGACGTCGTAGGCGATGCGAAACAGCTTCTTGATGAGCGGCTCAGTCTTGTCGACCACCTTGGCCACTGCCTGGACGATGGTCTGCTGACCAGCCGGCATGGCCTTCGCCTTCGCAGCTGCCTTCTTCGCAGCGATCTTGTCCTCCTCCCCCACAACGTGGGCAACTATGCCCACGTGCGCCTTGACTGCCTGCATGGCGATCTTACCCCCCCTAGGACTGGTGAAGTAGCTGCTCAACGAATTGTCCCCATGCACGGCAATGCACATGTCGCAAATCAGGCCATTGCGCTTAGGGCATAGCTTGATAAACTTCTTGTAGAGCTTGAAGGCGGGGTTCTTCTTCAACTCCTCAAACTGCTCCTTGGCGAGCCGGGCCTCCTCAGCGAGCCTGGCAGCCTCGGCGCCTGCAAGGGAAAACAAAGCCGCGTGGTGCACTTGGTTAACCGTATGATACTGACATGTGCGCTGTGCAAGGGCGGCATCACCAAGCGTACCGTCAGAGCTGGACTGCTTGTTGGAAGCGGCCTGTGAGCCACCATCCGCAGGCGGCGAGGGCGCAGCGCCCGTGGGGCCAGCGCCCACACCTGCGCAGAAGTGATAGCGGTTTGGAAGGGTGGGGCCCAGTGTATCCGAGCTTTGCAGAACGGCGCAGCCTAAGGGATTGTTGGTATGACTTGGCCATGACAACAACGCAACATCACACAACAACGCAACATGGGCATGGTCTGTACCTGCTTCCACGCCGCCACCCTGGGCAGGCCTGTCGCTGGAGGCGCACCGAGGCACCTCGTTGGCGCGCTCTGCACCAAAACAGAAGGATACCATGTTCCTTTGCTCGAGCTCAAACGCCTGTCTGTAGTACTTTTGTGCATAGCTGCAAGAACTCACCGAAAGTCGCGAGCAGCTCCGCGCCACGAGCGCGAGCGCCAGTCGATCCCTTGGCTGAGCCCGCAGCCAAGGCAGCGCTGGGCCCCGCCGAGGACTCAACCACCCCGGTGGTAGCCCTTGTAGGCGACGTAGGGGCATCAGGCTTGCCGGGCTTGTCCTTGCTTGGTGACAAGACCGTTTGAACCAACTTGGGGCTGCGCGCCACTGCAGCGGCGGCTGCAGTAGCTGCATTGACTAGTACAGGAAAGAAGCTCAAAATGCCTTTGGCGCGCTTGGCAGGCTGCTCGTCTGCAGGAGGATCAGCAGCGGTGGCCTTGCCCTTGCGCTGAATACGAGGTGCCATGATTTCGCACGGTCAAACGTGTAGAAGTGGTGGGAAAGAAAGTCTTATGTGACGTCCAATGCAGTCGGATCCTTTCAAAAGGTCACAGACGGTGTACGACATGGTGGACAGGGGATTTCCCCAGCTCCTGCGCTAGGACCCTGCGGCAGCCCTGTGCCATTTAGTATGCCTCCCCTTGTGTAACCATTCCGGTTGCGCACGGTTGCGCACGGCTTGGGAGTTGGCTGCTGCGTGCAACTCTGACGCCTACATGCAAGCTGCCGGGGCACGGGGCCTGTGTTGCAAAAGCAGCCATGCGATTTGCTACATGTGCTGATGCCGTCCATTTCCATTGGGAAATCCAGTCCACAGAGGCTGCTGATCAGACGTACATGCTATCCAGGTGCGGTGCGGCAGGTGTCTGTTGTGGCAGTGTGTAAAGGTTAGGATTATTGCTTAGCGCACGCGGTGCATGACTGCATGTCTGCTGAGCGCTGAGCGGTGAGCGCCTGAGTCTTTGAGTCCTGGTGCGCTGACGGAATTCTGAGGTCGTTGTGCTTCGAGGGGTTGCCTTCTTGCCTACTAGCCCAGTACTCTTGCGTACAGGCGTACGAGATACTCTTGCGTACAGGCGTACGAGATACAAAGCTTGCTTGCCGTGTAACACAAGTGCACAAATCACGGAAAGCCGGAGGACGGAGGGGGGAAGGCTGGAGGCAACGAAGCGTGGGTTGCCTTGCTCACCCGCTCCATTGCTGACTAAGTCTGTGACTACGTGCACTGAGCTGGATCTCCACTGTCCACTCTTGAGTTGTAACTACGTGTTGCCATGTGGGGCTGTGGCCTGCGGCGCGGGGGCGCGCACAGGCATCCAGGCTCCAGGTCCAGGGGCCAGGGGCCAGCTCCCAACTGCTTGTCATAACGTAGAACTGGACTGCCGAGCCTTTTCCGCTTCCGCCCCAAAGGCACATAACACATACGTCGGCGCTCTTCGACAGGCTTTAAAGTCGACGCTCCTGAGTAACGAACCGCCTCACGGTGTCACGTAGCCTGTAGGCCGTACCCCATCTCCCAAGCCACAGACCACCACCACGCCCATATGCATGAGTCAACATGACGGCAAAGGTGCTCACACTGTGCTTGAATGTCCTGCCGCTCGTCACTAAACTGCAAACCTCGTCCGTGCATGAAAGCAGCCGGACCATCAGAGTCACAAGCCGCCACCACGTACCCATGCAAACCAAGTGAGACCCATACCGTATCGCGGGTGACGATACCTGCTTCTGTGGTACTGGCACCATGACCTTGAATGCTGTGTTACTCCAGATCGAAACACAGCATCCATAGCATCAGATGCTGAGCACTGGCACCTGGTGCATGCAACGCACGCAACGCCCCTCCATCATGAAGCGCGCAAAGACAAACCACGCCTTGCGGGACCCAGGGTAGCCGAGCCGCCACAGCACGCCGTGGCCAGGTCGTGACGACGCCACCACGTGCAATCATGGCGCATGGCACACCGTCGTCCTGTGGTTGAGTGGCCGGCAGTCCCGGCAAGCAGTCAAGGTCTTTGCGTACCACATGCGGACATGAAACGCATGACTGGTTGCCTCATAACCGGCGTTACTGACACTTATTCAACTATCCTTATTTCCGGCCCACCTGCTTCCTGTCGATCAGGTCCCGCTGCACGTCTGCAAGCAGCGCGGCCGCCCGCAGCCTTGCCCCCGGCTGAGGCTGCGCGGGGCCTGCTGCGCGGCCAGGGGCGCCAGGGCGGACACGTCGCGGGCGGGGAGCGTGGCACGGTCCTGGGGCGAGCGACGAAGGGGGCCATAGGTTAGGTTAGGTTTTTACAGGGGACCTCTTCGGTCGGGGTGTCGTACCACACCCACCACCCCGAGAGGGCAACGAGACAAGCCAAGCATGGCACGGACGGGTCAGAGAAAAGGGAGTTGCGGAATGCTCCAAGGGCCAGCAGGCACGTGAGGACGATGAGTGAGGGACAGACCACTGGTGCTGTGCCGTTCTGCGCTGGGCTCGCTTTGATGTTAGTGCCAACTGTTGGTAACAATGATATCCATGGCCCCCACCTTGGTGCCCTGTTCCCCCGTCTACTTTTCTCGGTGCACCTTGCGCTCCACGTACACGCTGTCGTACGGCCCGGGCACGGGGCCGTACCACCGCACGCGCATAAGGCTGGCGCCGTCGTTGCGCGCCAGGCGGTCGTGGTACACGGCCAGTTTGTGGTTGTCCAGCTGTCTACCAGCTCGCGGAACAGGTGCGGCAGCGAAGATGAAGGAGCTGTATCTTCATCGCTGAAAGAGATTCCGCCGTTTGTGGCCTCCGCGAGGGTCGGCTGCCTGCGTTTTGCAGCAAAGGGTGCTTGTCTCGGCGGGAAGCCTTGCTGGGAGCCTGGCGCATCGCACTCTTGTTCAGTGAGTAATAGCAAAATAAGATTGGCGTTGTGTTTTTGCTGTAAACCTCAGAAGGCTGGCAGGCAACACAGGGTGTAGTACAGCCACGGCCCAGGTCACGTCCTACCTCCTTCCGAAGATAAGCACCGGCAGGTGGCGCACGATGGCAGCCTTGACACGAAGCACGTCGCGAGGGCCCACCCAGAACTTGGTGGTGCTCCTGCAAGCCACATTTATGAGACTTCAAGGCGTGTTCGGCAAGGCGCAAAAAAGGTTGCGCCGCGCTTGCTGCCGTGAGCGCCCGCAGCACACCCACATCTTGAACTCGTCCGGCGGCACCCACGCCTCCCCTGCACCCGCCGCCTGGCCCTGGCTGCTGACAACCTCCTCCGCCTGCCGTAGTGCGTAGTACAGGTCCGACATTGCCACCAGGACCATGTCATACGTCAGGCCGTCAAGCACGTATTCCTGCAAGGCAGAGATGGCAGGGTTCCACTGCAGCAGTTGGTGCTCGACCGACATGGCTGTAGTGACAACCAGTGTTGCGTCAACAACCTTTCATGTCCCACCTCCTGCATCTCCCACACTCACCTGTACGGCCCGCTGGTACTCCTCTTGGCCTCCAGAGCCGCCAGCCTGTCCCCGGACACCGCAGCAGCCAGGGCCGCAGGCATTGGCCAGGTGGCTTTGGCGGCAGCAGTAGCCGCCTTGCTGCCATACGCGTGCATTGTGCACGCGCCGTACTGCAGGGCCAGGCCGGACAGCTCTGCACCGCTGAAGCACTCGAAGGCCTCTAGGTCCAGGAGCTCGGTGACTAGCCAAAGGGGAGGGGAAGGAGAAATGTTGAGGCTGAACACTCTGCCAAAGCGCACTGACTGCGCCGCCCTCCAAGCGCCTGCAACGTGCCATCCCTACCAGCCCCCCTGTCCCTCACCTATGCTGTCGCACTCTGTCCGCAGCTCGGTGCACACGGCGTCCAGTCCGGCAGCCGGCGCCTGCTCCTGCCACTGCTGCTGCTCGGCCTGCCTGGCGTGCTGCAGGGCGGCGAAGGCGCGCTGCAGGCGCTCGGCCCCGCGGAAGGACACCACGGACCACGCAGGCGTTGGTGATGCAGGGCCGACACGGTTGCAGGAGGGTAGGGGGAGAGGCCGCGGAAGGACACCACGCAGGCGTTGGTGGTGCACAGCCGACACGGTTGCAGGAGGGTAGGGGGAGAGGCCGCGGAAGGACACCACGCAGGCGTTGGTGGTGCAGGGCCGACACGGTTGCAGGAGGGTAGGGGGAGAGGCGGTAGGACGACATACGAAGTCCACAATCGGGTAAGGGGGGGATGCCACGGAAGGACACCACGCAGGCGTTGGTGGTGGGAGCTGACGCGGTTGCAGGAGGGTAGAAGGAGAGCCGGGAGAAGACGCAAGTGGAGGCGGTGTGGGCGGGGGGCTGCAGCGGTTCTGAGGACGTAGCGGACGAGGCTGGGCCAGGCAGGCGATGGTCATGGAGGACATAACTTGCCGGTCCACCCCTACTAGCTGGCGTGAGGAGATCATGAGGACGGGGGAACCACGGTGCTTCGGGCGGAAAGAATACTAGGGCCTACAATGCAGATTGGTGGTGGCCGACGAACCAGCGCACACCAATTAGCATGTCATGTTCGTTGGTCAGCGGGCTCTGACCACGGCAGGGCTCGTCTGCACACGGGCCGGGAAGCAAGGGATGGGACTTAGCGTTGGGGCCTGGTATATGTATGCAACTGTGCATGCGTTTTACGCACACATTATGAAACGGTCGCCATGACACGCGTGAGTGCCTCTCAGCTCTCAACCCATCCACCAGGTACACGGCCCATCATCCCTACCCACGGAGCCATGCTCTCGCTTCCCGCAAGTACCCACCAAACTGCCTGCCTCTCCATGACGACCCCTTTACCAGCACAACCAGCCCTCCCGACCTGCTGCACCATGCTCTCGCTTCCTGCAAGTACCCACCAAACAGTTTGTTTCTCCACCCGGGGTCCAAGGGGGTCGTTGTTTTTGGGGGTTCGGGCCCCGCTGGGCCCCCTTTCGGGGCCTCGCGATTGGGGCCCTCTGCTTTCTTCTTCTTGCCCTCCCGGGCCCAAATGGGCATGGTGCAGAAACAACAGGCCCGTTGGGTCCCGATGGCCCAACAAGCGCCGGTACCGGCCCCTTCACCAGGACAACCAGCCCTCCCGCCCTGCTGCACCTACCCGTCGGCACCTACCTTTCCGCCCGCCCCGTCCGCCCTCCTACGCCTATGACTCCGCACCTACCTCTCCACCCAGCCCTACCGGCCCAGTTACGTAGCCAAGGCCCGTTCCTACCAACGCTACGGCGCTTGCTGCGGGAACCTCACCTTATGAGCCACACACGCCAATTGACGTGCTGCCGCCATGGGGTACCCCCCAGCTGATTTGCACTGTCAAGGTGTGCACGTCATGGGCGTGGCAACACGGAGTCGCTAGGGGCCTACCAGGTCCTGCCCAAACTGAACCGTGAACGTGCCCCAGCGTGCCTCAGCGTGTTAAGGACTAGCGGCCTTGTGACACTAAAACGTCCTATCTCATGCCAGTGGCACTAAAGATTATTGTTGGCATTCTTTCAACGCTGTCTGCAGCACGCAGTGCTCGTACGTTTGCTCGCAGTTTGGGTCGCCTCACCGGCGACGTTTTGTGGCGATATGGGCACTTGAGAAGCTATTTTCTTATCCGACAACTAGATATAATACAATGTGCATTCTGGCGGGCACCGGGGAGTGCCTCTTGTCCCACGTGATCGGCGTGCCGAGGTGCTTTTAGGGCAGGCCCCCATGCGGAACAACACGTGCTCTCAGGTCTCAGCCCAGGGCATGAGCCTGTATACCAGCGTGCGGGCTAAAGGCCGAAGCATTCCCTCTACTTGTCATGTTGTAAGGAACTGCCGGGTGCCGGCCCGGGTTGCCGGCCCAAGCAGTTCTTGGGTAGTTGCAAAGCCCACCATCGAAATGCCGGTGCGGTACAGTTAGGGTCTACCTGCGGCACTGGGAGGGGCTGACATGATCATAATTTTCGCCTTCATTCCCAAGAATTCTGATGGTACTGCTCAGAATTTCCACGGCAATGAGTAAGGGAAATTCTGAATCCTTCAGAATTTCTGGCCAAAAAATTCTAAACCGCGGCCGAAACGGCCGCAAAAAATATAATAATTCTGAAGACCGGAACACTGGGGTTGCCCTGGTTCCTCTGGTGTACGCACAGGTGCGTGTACAGCAGTTTGGCACCGCCAGGAACCTCAACTAGTGGGGCCTTTGTTTGGTGGCAGGCTCACGCGTTTAAAAGGGGGTGGAGCGAAAGCAGCATCCGGGGGCCGCTTATGGCTAATTCCCCCGTACAGCTGCCTCGTATCCGGTTTCCTCCCTGGTAGAAGGGTAGGTGGGGGCCACGGGCAGAGACGCTGTTTGTTCTGTGGGTGTGCGTCCACGGAAGCTGCGTGGGGGCGGGGCCAGGCTGAGATATGGTGAAACTTGAGGCCCGTTCTTATTGCGGTCTACCAACCTACCCCTGTTGGAGCTGTTTGGCTCCTAACCTTACAGCGAGAGGGGTGGGAAACCCCGTGCTGCCCCGTGTCCCTGATTGCCGGAGCCAGCCCTGCCCCGTTTTGGGACGAGGCTGCGCCCTGGAAGGGGGCCAAAACTGTAAATCCATACATACAACTTAAGGGGTATTTCCCCTGCCTTAGAGCCTGGAATGTGTCAGCCCATAAGAGTATACCAGTATATCCTTTGCGTCACGGTTGGGCGGCACACCGCTGCCCCTTGCACTTCCCCCTTTTCTTTTTTCTGTGGAAAGGTTTACAGTTGAAGAGACGGGAGAGTACAGGCCAGCGGGACCTCAAGGCCCGACCAGCACAGGCAAGCACCAACACCACCAACGTCCAAACCCAGCGCACCCCGGACTGCAAAAAGGGAACACCTAGAGAAGGAGAGGACCTGAAACCAATCACCACAGAACAGGGGGAAGAGAACAGGCCCAAAGACACCAAGGGCAAGGGAAACCCAACGATCTAGGCTAGTAGTGGCGCTGCTTCTAGACGAGTATCATGCAGCGCGGAGATTGAGGGCCAAGGGGTTTGAGGGCAGGTTGGGAGGCACAATGCAGGGGAGGCCCCGAGCGCCGACGCGTTTCAAGGCATAAAGCGCCACAGGCAATGGGTGGTAACTGGGTGGGTATTTTAATTAAACCAGATGCGCTTGTTTCTGGATGCAGTAATACCGGGCCCACTTCTTTTGTTCATCGCGCAAACGCGCATGCCCTTTCGCTGCGACTTTCAGTGCACTTTCGGCGCTTCGCACATGGAGGAATAAAGACAGTGCGTTTGGTAAGTTTTTGGTATTTTGAATTAATGTGTTTGCACTCATTGCCAACGGGTGGGGTAGAGTCCGATATTTCGCGACCACGGTGTCGCGCGGGAATATTTGTCACGGTGAAACTGACCCTCTCGCAGCCGTTACATATACGACGCCAACAAATTATGGGCTATTCGGCGATCTGATCGGCGTGCACTTCAGGGGCGTCTTCCCGCGGGACACTTTGTTATAAATTCGGTGACCCAGGGTCGTTTTATGTGGGCAAATCGCCCATACACATGGCAGCGTAAAGCGGCCCCCTGTCGGGGGGCCGTGGAAGGAGTCTGTGTTGTTGCCAACAACTTGTTGGTTCTGGGGGTTGGGTGGTTGGGGGTTGCGATGGTGAAAGTGC
The DNA here is from genome assembly GCA_036984285.1 of Chlamydomonas sp. KOR1. Lineage (NCBI taxonomy): Eukaryota > Viridiplantae > Chlorophyta > Chlorophyceae > Chlamydomonadales > Chlamydomonadaceae > Chlamydomonas > Chlamydomonas sp. KOR1. The sequence continues at coordinate 88,951 of BQMZ01000240.1, forward strand.
GAGGCCGGAACTGAAACGACCATAATGTGATGACGAAGAAATGCATCATGTAGAAGAGCTGCAAATGTCCAAAGGGAAGGTAGTGGCTCGCGCGCCGGCACTCCTTCGGCCGCGGCGAACTTTGCCTGTGGGGCCGCTTCACGTCTGCTCTCTTTTGACTTTACACGTATGTAATAGATGCTATCGATTGAATTTGGTTTGGTTGAAAAAGCTCGCGGGACGATCTTGGTGACCCGGGGTCGTTCTCAGCCGACAGTTGGCGGCAGAGGGGCTCCTTAAAAACCCCTGGCACTTGCATGTTCAAGGAGTAGTCAGCGTCAGAGGAGAGGGTATCCCCTTGTCAGCGTTGGCGCCAAGGGCAGCGGGGAGGGTGTTCCTGATTCCTGGTTCCTGGTCCCCGGTCAAAGGCAAGCACGGCAGCATGGGACACGGCATGACAGGGTGCAAGAACCAAGAAGATGCGTTGACCACGTCAAGTGCCAGTGTCGTACTTACGGTAGTTGCTGCAAACGTGCCCAGAGCGACACGCAGGCAGCCTGCTGGTGCAGAGAGATGCGGTGAGGGGAGGAGCCTGCTGGTGCAGACACGTTTGTTACGATACACGGTTTACCTGTAAACCTTTCCACAGAAAAAAAAACACGGTACAACGCCGCGTGATCCTTCGGTTGCGTCTCCTGTCTCAAGCAACACAACAGCAGCGGTGCAGCGCAGGCCATCTCCCCCTGTCGATCTCCGGGCTCCTTCCTACACAAGCCGTGTTGTGAGAAACTCAGAGTGTCTGAAGTGCCATGCGTACAAGCCCGAGAACGAGAACGGGTCACACGGGTGGAAGTAACATCCTTGGGGGCCGATAGTCCGCCACCCTGTGTCGGAGGGGCGCAATGTCACAGTGGGAGAGCGTATAGGAGCAGCGATGCCACGGAGAATGGCTAATCGGCAAGCAACAAGCATGCAATACAGGAAGGTACTTTGGTAGACTAAGCATAAGGCGCGTACTGTGACACGCATGCACCTAGTGCACTGCAGGCGGCTGCCAGACCAGGCCAGACGCCGCAGGGGAGCCCTCTCCGGCGCATATCGAACTTCCCTTACACGCTCAGAATTACTTCGGGCCGTATCAAATGGCTGTGCTCTAGATTGTTTGTTGCCCACGTTTTCATTTCAGGCCAGCGCCCAGGTTTGGTCACGTGGGGCCATGCGGGAGGCGGGGATACCACATGGGGCCCCTGCGAGGGACCGCCGTACAAGTCCTGGTTTTATCTATGCGTCTATAGCGCGGTGACAGCGGCATAGGCTACTTAGGTGTAATGTCAAAAATAATCCGTACCATTAGAAGTAAGGCCTTCCTGTACATATCCTGCGCACAAGTTTCATGCAACCTGATGCAATGAATTTCCTCCACAATATGTCAAACACAATGCGCAGATTGTATTTGAGCATAGGAGTCCAAGTCCAATTGAGGAAAAGCAGGGGATTGCCGAGTTAATTTCGACGCAAGTCAATGGCACGTGTGCAACCGGGAAACGACCAAAAACGGCCAAAGTCGCACGGTTGCTAGCCCTGCAGTCCTCAAGGCGACGTGGATTCTTTCTTTGTTGAATCCGGCAATCAATAGCTAAACGGCGATCTCATAGACTCATATCCAAGGATCCAGAAGGAGCCCAGCTTACTAGCTACGTACGCGTTGGCAATAGCTGCTTGTTGCCCTTCCAAACGCTCTTCGTTTTTTGGGCGATGCACCCAGAAGTCAACGCACGTGGCGTACTGCCCATGGGTTGTACGGGAGTGAGGCCGACGTGGCCATTCCGCAGGTATTACTCTTGTTTTACAGAGCAATTAGAATTGATTTATTTCAATATAGGAAATGGGAACGTGAAAGATCAGTGCAGGAACTTTTTCTGCATCTGGAGCACCCCTTCGGCGCGCTTTGGGGCCAGCACATGGGCGTCGTGGCGGCACATGCCAGCTTCCCCACCAAACCCATTGTAGAATCCACCCGAGCCCAAGCAATTGAAGTTGTTACATTCGAGGATCGCAATCGTGTCGCACGCCACCTGACCAGATAGCGGAGGGCCGTGCCGACTCTGGCTTCAAGCAGTTTTCCTGAAGCACGGGCCTCTGGATGGTCACCCAGACATGAAAAAAGTCTCACAGTACCAACTAGATAATAATCAAATTAGCAGCGGCGTTCAGAACAGGCCAAGCGGGCTCACACTATGGACAGTTGTCTGTTTTCCGCTTCTGCTCCTCGTGGGCCCCGCGTGCTCCTCCACGTTGAATGTGACGACGACTTTGGAGCTTTATGCGGCTCTTGCGAACGTCAGCGTGGAGCGAGTGGTGATTAATGGTCTTCTCCGGGTGGAAGCCGCACCGCGGCAGCCCATTCTACTTGGGCCAAACCGAGCAGTGGAGATTGTGGGGACTGGGATGCAGAATGTCACCAGCATATATCACAATAACACGTATCCAGTCTTGGCTCTGGATTCTGGCATTGACTTCCTAAACAACGGCGCGGGGATTCTGGCCCTGGCGAACAACACCACGCTGACCTTTCGCCGCCTGGCATTATGGCATTCATTGTCCCTTTTGGGATACGACTTTTCAGTCATCAGCCTCCAGCCCGGTGCACGGTGAGCGCGGTGGGGCACTGACGCGCAGGAAAATCCGGTTCGGCAGAAGACCAGTCCGGAATGCACACGCCAGCAGCGAAGTCGGACATAATAAAGCTGTGCTTACAAACGTGCCACGCCAGATAACATCCATGCGCATGTAAACTCGCCAGATCACAGCCTTGACCACGCGCACATGACTGCATTTCCGTTGCGCACGTGCGTGAGTGCCTGTTGCACTGACAGTCTTTGACCCCTCACCTTCAGCACCTTTTCCCACCTGCTCCACTACCTAATATTGTAGTGAACCTTCCCCCCACCACATCCTTTTTCCAGGGCCAGTGTGGTCTTCGACTCGGTGGCAAAATTCCGAGACGCCTGCCTCCCCCAACAAATTTTCGACCAGCACGTTCGGGCTTACCCACGCGTAAACAGCACGCGGGGGCAACAGTCCGCATTTGTTGGCCCGCTGTGCTTCGAGCCGCCGGGGAGCAGCCGTAGCAGCAACAGCAGCAACAGCAGTCCCAGCGGGTCACCATCCGTAGCGCAGCTAAGAAGCAACACAACGGGCAGCGGGAACAGCGACCTAGTATGCATGGACGAGACGCTGGTGGGTGCATGGGGCAAGGTTGGGCGGGTCCGGGGTCGCATCAATGGAGAGCAGGGGTGGCAGTTGAGCTCAGGTTGCGGTTTATCGGCGTTGGTGGCAGTAGGGGCAGGTGGGGGACAGTGGTGGTGGGCGGGCATGGCTGCACAGGCTAGGTGCGTACGATCCACGGCATGCGCCACCAGGTCCTGCAGCCTGCGGGGCCGGCTACGGTGACAGCCCCGCACCGGCGCATAGGTACCTCTGCTACAGTGCCTAACGCATTTTCATGTGCAGTGCCCGATAAATGTACCACCATTCACGCCGGCGCCGTAGCGTGCTGAGCTAATATACCACCCGCACCCCGATCCTGTGCTGCAAACCCGGCAGGCGGTGGTCGACCTGGCAACGGTCATCACTCGCTCCAACGGCCTGTCGTACAACCTGTACGAGACCAACAGCCGCTTCTGGTGCGACAGCTACGTCAGCATGTCGTGTCTTAGCGCCAACGGCCCGGAGATGTGCGTGCAGCAGCTGCTGGCCAGCATGGCCAACAATAGCGGCAGCCCGGGCGGCCCCGTGGTGCCCCCCAACGCGCCGCCCACCGGGGGCGACGATGGCCCGGTGATGGGCATCGTGCTGCCGGCCGTGCTCACAGGTGTGTTAGCTGCTGGTGTGTTGGGGGAGCGACGAGGGGCCGGTGATGGCCATCGTGCTGCCGGCCGTGCTCACAGGTGTGTTAGCTGCTGGTGTTTTACGGGAGCGACGAGGGGCCGGTGATGGCCATCGTGCTGCCGGCCGAGCTCACAGGTGTGTTAATCCACACACACTCCACAGCGCAGTACGATGTTGGTGCGTGCAGTGTGCATGCACGTTGCGCGGCGAGAGGTGCGGCAGGAACGGTGGGCGTGACGGGCGCCGGTGGTGGCCCCGAGGGAGCCGCCATGCGCGGCTTCGACAATTCTTCCGCCTAGCCTGTCTACCCGCGTCCGATTTGGACCACGAATAGAATGCATAACGACAAGCCGTGCCATTATTGGACGGAACTGGGTCCTGATGGAGCGATTGACATGTGCTTTTGCATTCATATCTCACGCGACCTACAGCCACCCTGGCGGTCCTGTTCGTGGGCGGCACGGTGTGGTGCCTGCGGCGGCGCAACCAAGCGCGCTCCGCCCCGGGCGGCGCGGGGGAGGGCGTGAGCGCGGTGGACGTGGAGGCGGGGGCCGGCGGCAGGAGGCGGCAGAAGCTGGGCGCACTGGCCCGGCTGCTGCCGCGGCTGGTGCACGGGCGGCAGGACGACGGATCCAAGAAGGGCTACATCGCCACCGTCAGCAGAGAGGCGCTGGAGAAGATTGCAAAGGTGCGGGGCAGGGTGTTATGGTGCCGTGGTGGTAGCGGTTCAGCGGTTTTGGGGGCATAGCGGGAGCAGCACAGGCGCCGGGAACAGCCGGGAGCAGTGAGGCACTGGATAAGACCGTCAATATGTGGAGCGGGATCGGGAAGGGCCGTGGGGGAGTTTAGGTCACACGGTAAAGCCGGGCGAGTGAGGAGCCGTGGAGAAGAAGCGTCCACCAGGAGGGTTGCTGCGTTGCAGGTTTGTGCGATCCCCTACTGCGCACCAACTTCCTCCGCCCGTGCTTCCAGGTCCGCGCCGAGCTGAGCAGCAAGATGGTGGTGGCCTCCTCTGCTCTTTTGCTGATCCCCGTCGTTAACTCCTAATACACACTTAATACACATGCAGGTCCGCGCCGAGCTGAGCAGCAAGATGGTGGTGGCCTCCTCCGCCGACGACCTCAGCGACGTGCGCGTGATGGCGCTGGTGGGCAAGGGGACATTCGGACGCGTGTACAAGGGTGAGGAGGGGCGGTGCGGGGCATGGGGAGCAGGGGACGTGGCAGGAAGCAGCAGACCTGGACGTAGTGCGATGAGATCGGCTCCGTGAAAATTCCAGCGTGTCAACGACTGCGCGTGATTTTTGCTTGTGTGGCCCTCGCCCGGCCCGAAACCCTGCTGCTTACACGCCGCCTATACATGTCACCTGCTTCAGTTTCCTTGCGCTCCTGCTTTATCTTCCCCTTCCCCCAGCCGAGTGGCGCGGCGCCCCCGTTGCGCTCAAGGTGATTAGCGTGCCCGTCAGCCAGTGCGGCCGCGCGCAGTGGCAGCAGGTGCTGGGGGAGGCGGCCATCGCAACGCTGCTCAACCACCCCAACGTGCTGCAGGTGGGCATGGCGGTGTGGGTGGGTGGGTAGCAAAAGTCTTACACCCGGAGCGGGAAAGGCGGGCGTGGCGCATACGTTAGTGTGCAAGAGCGCGGGACCTACGGCTTGCAAGTGCAAGGCAGTACACGCGAGGTTGCGCGTACAGGCACCCCTGTCCAAGCTCCACTGGTGTTACACCAGTAGTGGGCCTCTGCATGACCGCACGGCCGCATACGGTGTCCCGCGCTGCGCACCTGCACCCACTTTGCACCGGCAAGGTGCAACCGCAGTGCCGCATCAATGTACCTTTCGCTGACACTCGTTCGTTACTTTTAATGTGCGTGCCATGCTGCCCGGCGCAGACGTTCTCTGTGGCGCTGCTTGAGTACGCGCCCAAGTGTAGCCCACCGTCATCGTCGGCGGACGGGAGACAAGAGGGGTGGGTTGCCGCGTGATGACTGATGCGCAAAGGAAACCTGTGCCAGGCTGCAGGGTCATGTCCAGTACGAACGGGCGGTTGGGTGTACGGGCAGAGGGGCGGGCAGGCCGCAGCGCCGTGGTCAGTGGGTACGGGCAGGTCTGTTGCGAGGTGCCGTACAGGCGCCGTTTACAGCTGGGCACTCCGCGCGGTGGGTGCTGAAGTGTGGAGAAGATTGTGTGCGTGTGCCTAACTCTGACCAGGAACTGTGACCGCAGGGATCCCATTGCGGACAGCATTGACATCAACGCGGAGCACCTCGAGCCGTTCTACCAACTAAAGATGGTGTCCGAGTGAGTGGCGTCTGGTCGTGGGGCACGGGCTGCGTTGTGCGTCGGAGAATCGGGGCTGAGGGTTGCCGGCCGGCCGCTTTGCAGACTCCCATGCCGAGCGTCTGTATACTCTCCTAAACGGTACCGGTATGTCTCTGTAGCGCGCCATGACCAAGAATTGCTTTTATACGCTCGTGGCCACAGGTTCTGCGAGGGCGGCACGGTGGTTAGCGCCCTGACGCGCATGGGCTTCTACAACTCAGTGGGTAAGTAGTTGACCCTTCACCGTTGACTGTTGACAGTTGTGGCCTTTGCAAGGATACCAGCAGCGCATTGGGTGCGGTGTGCAGCATGTTGCACGCTGACATCCAGCAGTACACCAGGTAGGGGCCCACGGCTGAATCGCAGTGACGACCCGTTCCCGCACTTCGCGCAGCGTCTCCTCTTGTTATTGTTCGCAAAGCCCCCCGCACGGTCAGGCTCACAGGGGCTACCGATTTCCGGATTATGATCGCTTCTATGCATCCGACCTTGCCGCATGGCCCGCAGGCAACGGCCCCGCCCGGCTAGGCGCCATCCTGGACATTGCTGCACAGGTGGCCAGCGGCATGGCCTACCTGCACTCGGCAAACATAATACACGCGGGTAGGTCGAAGCTGCAAGTGCAAGACACTGTCTAGGACGTCAGACGGTACCGGTGGTGCAAGCAGACGGATACCCGCTTGCCCCGCTTGCTCACGAGACATCTTCCTCGCTTGCCGTGCACCCACGGCATTTCGTCTCCTCCCCCTCTCCTCCCCCTCGGTCTCCCCCCAGACCTCAAGGCCCAGAACGTGCTGCTCAAGTCGCAGCCGGGCAGCGGGCGGCTGGCGGCCAAGGTGGCGGACTTCGGGCTGTCGTTCAGGATGGACGACGCGGAACAGACACACGCCACCAAGGGGCAGCTGGTAAGTGCCATGGGACCTATTGCATTCTGCGAATCAAACCGACGCCTATGGACTACAGGTATCACATAGCGTCTCGCACTAAGGACCGTGTCTTCTGGCGTGTGTCCTTGCCAAGCATCTTGGCTTTACTCGATTTGACGTTATCACGATGTCTGTGTGTGCCCTCGACACCCTGTCGCTGACGCCTCACCGCTTGATTGCTGGTCCTGGTGTCTTGCGTTGCAGGGGAGCCTTACCCACATGAGCCCCGAGGTGCTCATGCAAGGCCGAGTGTCCAAGGCCAGTGACGTCTACTCTTTCGGCATCCTGCGTGAGTGCGTGTGTTAGGACGCACTGCTAGGCCCCTGTTCCTCGGCCAGGGAAACCGGACGGAGCGTCGGGCGTCCAGGAAACCCACGTGTGCCCTAGGCCAATGCGCCACACTCTCGCCCCCAGCAGAGGAGCCTGTAGGCCCGTCTGAAGCCTCCTTACCTCGTTGCTGCCAGCTTCTTTGTGCAGCGCACAGGCCCTTTACCCTTGCCGTACCCTTGCCGTACCGGTGCCGCCTGCCGTACAGTGTTCGAGCTGTACACGGGCCAGCAGGCGTACTGGGAGATCCCGCCGCCCATGCTGGCCTACCACGTGACAACGGCGGGCGGGCGGCCGCACCTGCCCGCCCACTGCCCCGCGCCGTACAAGCTGCTGGCGGAGGCGTGCTGGGCGGCGCAGCCGGCTGACAGGTGGGTGCGTGGAACAGGCGTGCATGTCAACATTGGGTGCGTGGAACAGGCGTGCATGTCAACAATGGGTGCGTGGAACAGGCGTGCATGTCAACATTGGGCTCAGCTGTTTTGTTGTGCACTGTTGCACAGGCTGCGTGCTGGACGCAGCCGCCTGCCCGATAAATGCAACACAACAATGCAGGCAGTACACCATGCTTTGCGTGGCACAGATGTTGCTGCTCTGGTTCGCCTTGGTGTGTGCTGTGGAGGGTCAGGCTTTACCAACGCGCGCACGGCGATGCACGGGACAACTGTGCATCTCAACATGTACACGCGGCGGCGCGAGCGCCTGCGGTCCAGGTGCTTTGCCTCACGTGTTTCTGCCCCTGTATGCAAACCCCACGTGCGCCCCCTCAGGCCCACTTTCAAGGAGGCATACGAGGCCCTGCGCGCCATGACCTCGGTCACACAACACCACCTCCTGCACCTGCCCGCCTCCGCCACCAGCCCCGCGTCACCCAGAAGCGCAGCCTCCGCCGCCGCCGCCGCCGCCCCCGGAGGCGGCGGCCGCCGCTGCCGCCGCTGCAGCGGAGCTGGTCAGCGTCCCAGGCTCCGCTGATGCGGCAGCAGCCGGCGTGGCGCCCGCGTGCGCATCGCCGGGCCATCGGCGGCAGTGTCCGCAACGTCAGTAGCGCTGGCGGCAACGGCGGGAGGTGACGGCGCGACGCCCGGCCGGCTACCACCCTGTGCCGCTCCGGCAAACGGCGCGTCGGGGCCCTCCGTCGCCGTCACGGTGCTCAACGTCAACGCTATGAGTCACAACACGACAGGCAGCCATAGCAATAGAACCCAGGAGCTGCAGCTCTTGTTCGAGAGCGGGTCGGGGGTGCATGGCGTTCGCAACGGCACCGGTGCGTCATCCTCGCTGGCCGTCGGCTCGATTCCGACAACCGCCACAGCGGCGGCGGCAGCGGCGGCGGGGCATCCGGCCACCGGCAGCGGCGCAAACTCCGCCAACGCCACGGCGCGCAGTGGCGGAGCCGGCGGCGTCGCCAGCGGCGGCCACAGCAGGACATCACAAGCCGCAGCGGCGGCGTTTAACGCTGCCGTTAGCTCCTTCGCGGCGGCGATGGCGCCACTGGCCGCGGCGGCGGCGGTTGCAGGTGATGCTGACGCCGGCGGAAGCGGAGTGACGGAGGCAGCGCCGGCGCCGGCGGCGGCAGTGGTGCCGTTGGTACAGCAGACCGGGCCCGCAAAGGCATCAGACGCTGCCGCCGCTGGTGCACGTAGCTAGGGGCGGCCAGAGTGGGACCGTTGCGCTGTGGTGCCGGAGGATGTGGAGGAGGAGGCTCTGGCGGTCCGTGCGAGGAGGTGTGGCTTTGGCCCTCCTGCGGGAGCTGCTGCCGGGAGTTGGTGCGAAAGGCCGCCGTGTTGTAGCTATACGCAGGCGGCTTTGGGAATGGCAGGGACGCGCCGTTCAGCCAGAAGGTCCGCAAGGCAGGGCCGTGGCGTGTTTCCGTACCGCAACGGCTGAGAACATAATGCGCTGCAAAAGAACGGTGGGACACTGTTTAGGAGGCATGCAAAAGGGTGGTGTATGTGAGCGGCGGCACATGTGGCGATGTTCCTTGTTGCTGCTGCAGGAAGCTAAGTCCGGCATGGTTTGGTGTCCTTGTGTGGGATGATACGGTACTGGTTGTCAAGGGCATGCCGCCGAGGCGTACGGCACCGACAGCATGCGCGGGACCTACAGGGGAAGGTGTGATTGCCAGCGTCAGTCAAGGTGTATGTGCATCATTAGCTCTGCGTCAGCGAGCACGCCCAATGTGTGCCCTTCTGCATTGGCTGCATTACAGGACCGCTGCATACGCCACGTGTGCGGTAGCCACACGTGCTGAAAGCTGCTGCTCTGGTTCGTTTGCGCGAGGGGCGGCGGTCTTCTTGTGCGGAATGACCCCGTTCCTGATGCGCCCACAGTATGATTCGCACGGTCTGGTTCGGGTGGCATGTGTGTGTGTGTGCTACAGCCGCCGCGCATCGACAGGAGATTCGTTCGCCGCCGTTCGTATTCAGCCAGGTCGGCAGGCCGCGTTGGGGGACGGCAGCCTGCATCACTGCGGCACGGCCCGCGCTATGCACACTGCTTTCAAATGCTACACGCCTGGCTTTCGTTGCGAACGGCCTACCTTTGTCGCGGTGGCAGCAATGTTTTGCTGTAGGCGTGGGTCATTTTGGGTTGCTGATCATGCTTTGGGGTGAGCCATGGGGTTGCATGTATGTGTTGGGGACAAACCGGGGTGACATTGTTCCATGACTTGACAAGCGCAGGGCTGTGTACTGGAGCCCCAGTAACAAGCACGTGAGATACATGGAGAATGCTAGGCAGCGAGGCAGATGCGAAGTGTGCACTGTGCATTTACCGAATGAGCATGAGAGAACTGGAGGGCGCTGCAGCCGTGCGATTAAATGCACGGGCGGCTCCACGCACGTGCTCCTGCTGTGTCTGTTGACACCCTACCTTCTGTACCCTGTTCACGTTTTCAATCGCCTTTGGTTTTTGCTGCTGGCTTTGATACAGGATCCACTGCCATTCGTCTCGTTGGCTGGGGGGGAATGCAAGGCGAGGCAACACATTACAGGCATGGTGCTGACTGCGATGACTTTCATTCTTGGGATGTGACCGTGCGGGCGCCGGCTGAACGCCACAACCCGCTCCAATGACGGACGTGCCCACGTGCCATTCTTCCATGGCCTGGTGTGGTGTTCCGCGAAAGAGACGGTTGACGCGTTTGCCCTTTCGATTATTTGCTTACTGATGCCCGTAACAGGTTGCGGCTCGGTCGATTCGCTCTGGTCTTGTGTGGTGGGTGACGGGCGAGCTCACTAAGGGTCAACGCACTGGCCTGCATTCACGGCATTGATGGAAGGTTGAATGCGAGCTTGATGCGAGTTGGTGATAATGGGCACCAGCGGACTGGTTCAACGCCATGGCAAGACGGTATCGATGGAGTCCCCAGACGGAGGGTGTCAGGCAGTGTCCCGGTCTTATTTGGCGGAAAATTCTGAGCGCTTATAATTTTTGGCCTTTTGAGTCAAAATTCTGATAGTACTGCTCATAATTTTGGCCTGAAAAATTATGATTCCAATTTTTTTCCTGGGGGGCAAGCCCCCCAGACCCCCCAATGACTGCGGAACATTCAAATAGCAGGAGCACTGCATTCTATCTTCGCACGGAGGCAGCGTTGCGTTCGATGCCATATCCGGTATCAGGCCAACAGCAAAAACGGCACCATCAGCCACCCCTTTCCATCCACTACCGGGTATGGCGCGACCCTCAGCGGGCATCATTGTTGGCGTCTGGCAACTTCAGCGGATGCCGGCCCTACTTTCCAGTTGCACACCACGATTTTCCATACGCGCCGCACACCCACTTGGGGAACCCTACCTGGCTACCCAACGCTCGCAGGTGCACTGCCTACATGCTAGCGGGGGGGGGGGCATATATTGCGGGCTCCGCTCGACTACATGCAAAGGCAAATCGCATTCTGCCCTTGTCTACTCCCCGCCAAGGTACACCTCGGTACAGCTTATATACATGCAATAACTCCCCACTCAGAAGACAACAACGCTCATAACTAACAACGTCAGTGACTACGCATGCAAATCTAGCACATTGCAAGAGCTCAAGGACAGAGTCAAGCCAGCAGCTTACTAGGGTGTGCGCATGCTTCTCCTATGCCGCATTGCGGCGAGTGCGTGCGCGTGGCTGCTGCGGGTCGCACAGCGGGCACGCTGAACCAGACATCCACCGCGCTCTGCAAAACATAGCAGTCGAAGTCAGCGTAGGGCCCCTCCGCCATGTCGCTGATGGAACGCTTGCCAAGGTCAATCTTGGGCCCGTTCTGCTTGACGCACACAAGCGCCTCCAGCACCGGCAGCGACATCTTTGTGCGGTCCCTGGTCTTGATGCGGTTCATGCAGCTGAAGCCACGCTCCACCTCCGCCGTTGACGGCTGCAGCACGAGCATGATGAGCACCAGCATGCGCAGCTCGGGCCAGCTATCCATCTTGTGGAGGAAGTGGCACCAGAACACCCGAGTGGTCCAGGGCTCGGGTACTGGCTCGCCGGGCTCCCTTAGGCGCTTGGCCACGTTGTACTGCTGCTGCTTCTCAGCGGCGTAGGGCGCTACCACCCTAACACACCGCTTCCACTGCTCAACCGCCTTCTCGGCGTCGACCAACGCAGCAGGCCCCCACGCATCTTGCCAAACCACCCCGCAAGGCTCAGCACCTCCGCCAGCCCGTAACCCTCCCGCTGCCCCTGCCCCAGGTTCGCCAGCCCCTTGAAGGAAAAGACGTCGAAGTTGGCCGCCATGCTGAGGTCGTCAGCAGGAAACCGGGACCTGATGTGCTCGCACAGGAGCAGCACGGCCCGCTTGACGAAAGTGGTGGTGTTGTTGATGATCAACGGCAGCTTGTCCCACGCCAGGGGGTCGTCTGACGTCGAGTTGGTGAGCAGCAGCTCGTACTTGGTGCTGGAGCGCCAGCGGCTCTCAGGGTTCTTTAGGTCCGCGAGCAGGTCGCACACGCCGGGGGTGTAGGTTGCCTTGGAGCCTGGGATCAAGCCCCACGCCTCCTCAAGGAGGGCGACATCGCCCTGCAGCAGAACCTTGACGTCGGGGTAGGCCAGCTCGCGGCTCTGGAAGGCCTTGCTCGCCGGCCACGACCTCCAGAATGTCGGCCAGTGCGTACGTCAGCATGAGCGTCCGTACGTCCCTGCCAACGGGCACAACAGTGCGGTACGAAAGCTCAAGGAGGTACAATGCCCAAGGCTGTATGCTTGGCATTCTGAACGCAAGTCGTGCCGTTGTAGGAAAGCTGTATAATGGCCAGTTTGAAAACGTAAGGCGTGCCAGGAAGGCTGTGTACATAGCGACCATGCACTATTTTTACTCACTTGGTGCCGCAACAGCAGTGCGGTAACCATAACATGCCAGGTTAGCTGCCAAGCCACATCTGTCTTTCACTCCTTACCGCAGCTTGTCGTAGAGGGCTTCTGCCCCCTTGACGTTGGCGTTGCTCTGGCCGCGGAAGTACTCGAGGAGCTTGGGATATATGACCTTGAGGCGGTTGATGCAGGCGGAACGCGACAGCCACCTGACCCTGCGCATGCAAGTCAAAAGAGGCAGTTTGGTTGTGGTGTAACGCACGACGTGACGGCAACCTAGAGCATATTGCGTGCTACTGTGTAGTGCCCACACAGTACCCCAAGCAGCAGCTGCCTAACCCACACCACGTCCCCGTTCCCGTTCCCCGTCCCTGTTCCCCCCCAGCCAGCACCAGCGTTGCTTGTAAGAGAATTAACGTCTCGGTAAGGCCAAGTCTCAGGAACAAGGTTATTGTATGTGCACAGCAAGTAATCACCCTACTCACTCGTGCGGCTGCAGCACCGCCAGGGCCTTCTCCTCCTTGGTTAGGCCCCTGAACAGGGCCACCTTCTCCTTGAACAGCGCCTCGAACTCGGCCTTGCGGGCGCCGGAGAGCTTGAACCAGCCGTACAGCTTGGACAGCAGGCGCTCGTACTCCGCAAGCTTGTCGACCTGGAGGACTCAGGCCGAACAGTCAGGTAGAAGTGATAGGACCTAATGTTGACGGCTAAAATGCTGACGGCTATCACTAAACTTCCGAGAGGCAGCGGCCTAGCTCCTCAAGGCAGTGCTTAGCCAGGCTTTGCAAGGAACCGCTTGATGGTTTGCAGGCGCCCTAACACAGGCCTACCTGTTTGAACAGGTCACCGCAGGCCAGCTGGAGCTTGTGCGCCACGCAGTGGAAGGAGAGCACGAAGGCCGAGATGGCCTTCATGCGCTCCGCCAGGCCAGTGTGGCAGCCGGTCATGACGCTGGCACCGTCCGACGTGAAGCCAACGATCTTGGCGGCGCTGATGCCGTTGTCCTGCAGGTCAAGAGGCCAGGCATGCACGAGCAACGACAAGTCAGCAGGTGTTGGAGTATCACTTGTAATAACCACGGCCCGCAGCAAAGGAAAGACCTTATTACCCACAGTTAAGCCACGCCCGCTGAGCCTACACACGGATACCACCAAAACGTCAACCACGGCAGCATAGGACTGGGGTCAATTCGCACCTCCAGGAACGTCTTGACCAGGTTGTACAGGGTCTCAGCGTCACCGTGGCCACCGGTGCCCACAAGCCGCATGAGCTTGAACTGCGGGTTGAACGCCGCGTCCAGGAAGCCCACGTAGATGGCGAGGTTGTGGGACTTGGCCTTGTCGGTGCTCTCGTCCACAGCAATCGAGATGACCGGAGAAGCCTTGATGTCGGCCAAGAGCTGACCTTGAATGACCTGGTGGAGAATCTCGGCCATCTCGCGCGCCGTGTCGTCCGTCTGGTACGGCCCGTTCACGGACACGTCGGGGCAGGAGTTGGCAGCGTGCGTAGCGGCGTGGCGCTCGAAGGCCAGCAGAGACTGTAGGGCGGGGGAAACGCACAGACAAGCGCCAGTCATTATGAAGCACCGCACCATCTGCTGTAGCCTTACATGCTGCTCCGCAAACGAGCATGCAGGTCCAGAGATGCATCCCCGGAAGGGCTAAACAACAGGCCGATAGGCAACACATGAACACACTCCTCGCCCTGAATGACGTCGTAGGCGATGCGAAACAGCTTCTTGATGAGCGGCTCAGTCTTGTCGACCACCTTGGCCACTGCCTGGACGATGGTCTGCTGACCAGCCGGCATGGCCTTCGCCTTCGCAGCTGCCTTCTTCGCAGCGATCTTGTCCTCCTCCCCCTGGGCCACAACGTGGGCAACTATGCCCACGTGCGCCTTGACTGCCTGCATGGCGATCTTACCCCCCCTAGGACTGGTGAAGTAGCTGCTCAACGAATTGTCCCCATGCACGGCAATGCACATGTCGCAAATCAGGCCATTGCGCTTAGGGCATAGCTTGATAAACTTCTTGTAGAGCTTGAAGGCGGGGTTCTTCTTCAACTCCTCAAACTGCTCCTTGGCGAGCCGGGCCTCCTCAGCGAGCCTGGCAGCCTCGGCGCCTGCAAGGGAAAACAAAGCCGCGTGGTGCACTTGGTTAACCGTATGATACTGACATGTGCGCTGTGCAAGGGCGGCATCACCAAGCGTACCGTCAGAGCTGGACTGCTTGTTGGAAGCGGCCTGTGAGCCACCATCCGCAGGCGGCGAGGGCGCAGCGCCCGTGGGGCCAGCGCCCACACCTGCGCAGAAGTGATAGCGGTTTGGAAGGGTGGGGCCCAGTGTATCCGAGCTTTGCAGAACGGCGCAGCCTAAGGGATTGTTGGTATGACTTGGCCATGACAACAACGCAACATCACACAACAACGCAACATGGGCATGGTCTGTACCTGCTTCCACGCCGCCACCCTGGGCAGGCCTGTCGCTGGAGGCGCACCGAGGCACCTCGTTGGCGCGCTCTGCACCAAAACAGAAGGATACCATGTTCCTTTGCTCGAGCTCAAACGCCTGTCTGTAGTACTTTTGTGCATAGCTGCAAGAACTCACCGAAAGTCGCGAGCAGCTCCGCGCCACGAGCGCGAGCGCCAGTCGATCCCTTGGCTGAGCCCGCAGCCAAGGCAGCGCTGGGCCCCGCCGAGGACTCAACCACCCCGGTGGTAGCCCTTGTAGGCGACGTAGGGGCATCAGGCTTGCCGGGCTTGTCCTTGCTTGGTGACAAGACCGTTTGAACCAACTTGGCGGGGCGCGCCACTGCAGCGGCGGCTGCAGTAGCTGCATTGACTAGTACAGGAAAGAAGCTCAAAATGCCTTTGGCGCGCTTGGCAGGCTGCTCGTCTGCAGGAGGATCAGCAGCGGTGGCCTTGCCCTTGCGCTGAATACGAGGTGCCATGATTTCGCACGGTCAAACGTGTAGAAGTGGTGGGAAAGAAAGTCTTATGTGACGTCCAATGCAGTCGGATCCTTTCAAAAGGTCACAGACGGTGTACGACATGGTGGACAGGGATTTCCCCAGCTCCTGCGCTAGGACCCTGCGGCAGCCCTGTGCCATTTAGTATGCCTCCCCTTGTGTAACCATTCCGGTTGCGCACGGTTGCGCACGGCTTGGGAGTTGGCTGCTGCGTGCAACTCTGACGCCTACATGCAAGCTGCCGGGGCACGGGGCCTGTGTTGCAAAAGCAGCCATGCGATTTGCTACATGTGCTGATGCCGTCCATTTCCATTGGGAAATCCAGTCCACAGAGGCTGCTGATCAGACGTACATGCTATCCAGGTGCGGTGCGGCAGGTGTCTGTTGTGGCAGTGTGTAAAGGTTAGGATTATTGCTTAGCGCACGCGGTGCATGACTGCATGTCTGCTGAGCGCTGAGCGGTGAGCGCCTGAGTCTTTGAGTCCTGGTGCGCTGACGGAATTCTGAGGTCGTTGTGCTTCGAGGGGTTGCCTTCTTGCCTACTAGCCCAGTACTCTTGCGTACAGGCGTACGAGATACTCTTGCGTACAGGCGTACGAGATACAAAGCTTGCTTGCCGTGTAACACAAGTGCACAAATCACGGAAAGCCGGAGGACGGAGGGGGGAAGGCTGGAGGCAACGAAGCGTGGGTTGCCTTGCTCACCCGCTCCATTGCTGACTAAGTCTGTGACTACGTGCACTGAGCTGGATCTCCACTGTCCACTCTTGAGTTGTAACTACGTGTTGCCATGTGGGGCTGTATGCGCGGGGGCGCGCACAGGCATCCAGGCTCCAGGTCCAGGGGCCAGGGGCCAGCTCCCAACTGCTTGTCATAACGTAGAACTGGACTGCCGAGCCTTTTCCGCTTCCGCCCCAAAGGCACATAACACATACGTCGGCGCTCTTCGACAGGCTTTAAAGTCGACGCTCCTGAGTAACGAACCGCCTCACGGTGTCACGTAGCCTGTAGGCCGTACCCCATCTCCCAAGCCACAGACCACCACCACGCCCATATGCATGAGTCAACATGACGGCAAAGGTGCTCACACTGTGCTTGAATGTCCTGCCGCTCGTCACTAAACTGCAAACCTCGTCCGTGCATGAAAGCAGCCGGACCATCAGAGTCACAAGCCGCCACCACGTACCCATGCAAACCAAGTGAGACCCATACCGTATCGCGGGTGACGATACCTGCTTCTGTGGTACTGGCACCATGACCTTGAATGCTGTGTTACTCCAGATCGAAACACAGCATCCATAGCATCAGATGCTGAGCACTGGCACCTGGTGCATGCAACGCACGCAACGCCCCTCCATCATGAAGCGCGCAAAGACAAACCACGCCTTGGGACCCAGGGTAGCCGAGCCGCCACAGCACGCCGTGGCCAGGTCGTGACGACGCCACCACGTGCAATCATGGCGCATGGCACACCGTCGTCCTGTGGTTGAGTGGCCGGCAGTCCCGGCAAGCAGTCAAGGTCTTTGCGTACCACATGCGGACATGAAACGCATGACTGGTTGCCTCATAACCGGCGTTACTGACACTTATTCAACTATCCTTATTTCCGGCCCACCTGCTTCCTGTCGATCAGGTCCCGCTGCACGTCTGCAAGCAGCGCGGCCCGCAGCGCCTTGCCCCCCGGCTGAGGCTGCGCGGGGGCCTGCTGCGCGGCCAGGGGCGCCAGGGCGGACACGTCGCGGGCGGGGAGCGTGGCACGGTCCTGGGGCGAGCGACGAAGGGGGCCATAGGTTAGGTTAGGTTTTTACAGGGGACCTCTTCGGTCGGGGTGTCGTACCACACCCACCACCCCGAGAGGGCAACGAGACAAGCCAAGCATGGCACGGACGGGTCAGAGAAAAGGAGTTGCGGAATGCTCCAAGGGCCAGCAGGCACGTGAGGACGATGAGTGAGGGACAGACCACTGGTGCTGTGCCGTTCTGCGCTGGGCTCGCTTTGATGTTAGTGCCAACTGTTGGTAACAATGATATCCATGGCCCCCACCTTGGTGCCCTGTTCCCCGTCTACTTTTCTCGGTGCACCTTGCGCTCCACGTACACGCTGTCGTACGGCCCGCACGGGCCGTACCACCGCACGCGCATAAGGCTGGCGCCGTCGTTGCGCGCCAGGCGGTCGTGGTACACGGCCAGTTGTCCAGCTGTCTACCAGCTCGCGGAACAGGTGCGGCAGCGAAGATGAAGGAGCTGTATCTTCATCGCTGAAAGAGATTCCGCCGTTTGTGGCCTCCGCGAGGGTCGGCTGCCTGCGTTTTGCAGCAAAGGGTGCTTGTCTCGGCGGGAAGCCTTGCTGGGAGCCTGGCGCATCGCACTCTTGTTCAGTGAGTAATAGCAAAATAAGATTGGCGTTGTGTTTTTGCTGTAAACCTCAGAAGGCTGGCAGGCAACACAGGGTGTAGTACAGCCACGGCCCAGGTCACGTCCTACCTCCTTCCGAAGATAAGCACCGGCAGGTGGCGCACGATGGCAGCCTTGACACGAAGCACGTCGCGAGGGCCCACCCAGAACTTGGTGGTGCTCCTGCAAGCCACATTTATGAGACTTCAAGGCGTGTTCGGCAAGGCGCAAAAAAGGTTGCGCCGCGCTTGCTGCCGTGAGCGCCCGCAGCACACCCACATCTTGAACTCGTCCGGCGGCACCCACGCTCCCCTGCACCCGCCGCCTGGCCCTGGCTGCTGACAACCTCCTCCGCCTGCCGTAGTGCGTAGTACAGGTCCGACATTGCCACCAGGACCATGTCATACGTCAGGCCGTCAAGCACGTATTCCTGCAAGGCAGAGATGGCAGGGTTCCACTGCAGCAGTTGGTGCTCGACCGACATGGCTGTAGTGACAACCAGTGTTGCGTCAACAACCTTTCATGTCCCACCTCCTGCATCTCCCACACTCACCTGTACGGCCCGCTGGTACTCCTCTTGGCCTCCAGAGCCGCCAGCCTGTCCCCGGACACCGCAGCAGCCAGGGCCGCAGGCATTGGCCAGGTGGCTTTGGCGGCAGCAGTAGCCGCCTTGCTGCCATACGCGTGCATTGTGCACGCGCCGTACTGCAGGGCCAGGCCGGACAGCTCTGCACCGCTGAAGCACTCGAAGGCCTCTAGGTCCAGGAGCTCGGTGACTAGCCAAAGGAGGGGAAGGAGAAATGTTGAGGCTGAACACTCTGCCAAAGCGCACTGACTGCGCCGCCCTCCGCGCCTGCAACGTGCCATCCCCTACCAGCCCCTCCCTGTCCCTCACCTATGCTGTCGCACTCTGTCCGCAGCTCGGTGCACACGGCGTCCAGTCCGGCAGCCGGCGCCTGCTCCTGCCACTGCTGCTGCTCGGCCTGCCTGGCGTGCTGCAGGGGGCGAAGGCGCGCTGCAGGCGCTCGGCCCCGCGGAAGGACACCACGGACCACGCAGGCGTTGGTGATGCAGGGCCGACACGGTTGCAGGAGGGTAGGGGGAGAGGCCGCGGAAGGACACCACGCAGGCGTTGGTGGTGCACAGCCGACACGGTTGCAGGAGGGTAGGGGGAGAGGCCGCGGAAGGACACCACGCAGGCGTTGGTGGTGCAGGGCCGACACGGTTGCAGGAGGGTAGGGGAGAGGCGGTAGG
>BQMZ01000241.1:0-55062 GCA_036984285.1 Chlamydomonas sp. KOR1
GGCGTGCCCAGCAGCAGCAGGCTGGCGGAGGGCAGGGCAGCTCCACAACCACACAGCCGCCCAGCCACAGCAGCTGCCACGTGGCAGACCGACGCGCACGTGGCAGCAGCAGGAGTGCCGCCGTCTGCACCCATGACAGCAGCAGGGATGCGAAGCACCACGCCTCCGCCCAGCTGAGGATTGGGGGCCGGAGGTAGGCTGCATGGGCGGCGTAGGGGTGGCGGAGGAGGTGGAGGAGGCGGAGGTTGTCGGGGGAGGAGCAGGGGTAGTGGGGGAACTGCTGTGCTAGGGAGTTTAGGTGGGCGTGGAAAGCTTCGGGGCGTGCCTGAGGGGCGAGGAGGTGGAGGGAGGGCAGGGAGAAGGGGCGGAGATGGGTTGGGACCGCGAACGAAATGGGATTGGGGTGTGTGCAAGAGCTGCGTCTGCCAAAGGGACGGGTTCAATGCTGCCCCGATAGCCAACCGGACTGATCCTACGGCACTGCGACTTTTCAGGGTGGTCGGTAGTGCAGCAGGCCACCGCATGGTATCGGCCAAGAGACTGCGTATCCGTAGTGTTCTGGGTGCGTGCACACATGCGCTGGCGTGTGAAGAGTTGAACGCGAGACCGCAACGGCTGTCGCATCTTTACATACCTGCTCGTTAGGGCCCTTTTCATTGCAGATAGCATGGTGAAGAAGAGCGGCCAGGTGTGTGAAAGTGTCGAGGTGATAGAGCAGCACGAGGAAGACGGTTTGGACGATGTAAGTGGGCTCCCCTGCAACGCGCGTCGGCTTGCTATCGCAGCTTGGCCCACGAGGTGCAAAAGCCAGACCCATCGGCGTGTCGCAAACAAGGTCGGACGCTAGCGCGAACCGCGCGTCAACTTGTGCATCACGGAGGACTTATTGGAGTTCCCACGTCCGCATCGCAGCGTAAACGTCATGCATAAGTGACAATCTGACAAGGCCGATGCTAGAAGTGTAGGATTGAGGTGATGTATTGTGTCGTCCTGGAGAGAGCATGAACACGTGCCGGAGCGCTTGGTCCGTCAGGCGCTGTTGCACGACTGTACTCTAGATGCATTGCAGGTTCACTTCATTGAAGTTCAGCTTGCGGTCCTGGCTGATCGCCAATCCGTTCTGCATCGTCCAAAATCAGGACTGCTTCCATACGACTCCCAAACGGCCATGTGTCCCCGTCGAGCTGCCTTCCATACGTGAGAATGCCAAGGAGTTGCTGGCTGCTCACATACATGATGTGGGTCGACATGCTGCCTGCCAGTTGCAGCAGATTGCAGGCAAGGGGGCTTCCTGTCCCACATGCGCACAGGCAGGCTGGGCAGGGAGGCAGGGCGCCAGCGTGTGGGCAGGCCCTGTACAGTACCCGTGCACCGTACAAAGCAGGATACAAAGCGTGTCGCGTTGATCTCTACCGGTGCTGCTGGGCGTTAACGCCATGCAATTACGGCCGAACGGTACCAGGTATAGGTACGTGTCAACCCTCAGCCTCGAGCAAGTACGGCAACAGGCCTCGACACAACGACACTCCGGTAGTCCAGCTTGCACAATACACCTGTCCAGGTCACAGCACAGCAGCAAATCACAGTGCAGGACGTAGTATGGCGGGCATTGTTCAGTCCCCTGGTTCAGTCTGCATCCCATTCCCCCCAGCAGTTCGCACACTACGTCCGGGCGTCATCCCCTCACCGAAACGAACATGCTCACGCACGTGGGCGACCATACCGTATAAGTATTTGTGTGTGCTCGCACACTTTTAGCAGGGCCCCAGCGCGCGTGTCTGTGCCTTTCCATCCGTCCTACGCAACGGAACGACGCGGTTCCATTGAGACTTGGCCCCCAAACCCATTTGATTCCCCCCAATGGTTCCAGTACTTTGACGACAACACATCAACGAATCGAAGCAGTCGAGGCAGCAGCAACAAGCAGCCAGCATGCCACGCCCTCGTGCGCAAGGTTGCTGTATGAGGTGGTGATGGTGGTGGGGCCCACGTGATTTGACGCAACTCCAGTTCAACGGCCGTGCAACACAACGCAAACGCCTCTCGGCTAGCTCCTAACGGTCTCTGACCAACCGCCTACGAAGGGCTAACATAGAGACCAACATGCGCAACCACAGGCGCAACACCCACGTCGTCATGCGTGGCTCTCCGGTACTCCGCTCACTCCTCAAGGCGGAGCCCGCCTACTGCGCCCGGTTCTCCTTTTCTGCAACTTGGACATCAGCTCCACGGCGCAAGTAGCATCCAAGCTGCTTCGTGAAGGTTACGGTGCCGTCCGGTGAGACCTTGGGGCTGTGGATGGCTGCTGCAGCCGGCGCGTTGGCAGTCGGGGGAGGTACGGGCGTTGCGACAGGCGACGCAGACGGACTCAGATGTTTTTGCTGCTCCCGCCAGGCTGCGATCCACGCCCGTGCTTCTGCGACGTTTGGCGGAATGGACGAGGCAGCTGCAGCCTGGTGGCCCTGCTGTGCACGCCAGGCTGCGATCCACGCCCGTGCTTCTGCGACGTTTGGCGGGACGGACGAGGAGTCTGTAACGTAAGCCCGCACAGGCAGCTGCAGCCGGCGAGAGGGACGAGCCTGGGAGGCCTGCGCAGGCATGCCCAGTGACGTAAAGGTTTCGACACCTCCTGAGAAAGTGCACCGAACGGAGTGAATGGCATCAAATTGCCGATATGAAGACAACCCACCGCGGTAGAGCGCTTGAGTTGTTGAAGCGCCATAAAGTCAAGTTTCCCGACACGACGTGGTGTGGAGTGGACTGACAGCTTGGATGTGGAACACCTCTAGATGATGAGGACACGGCGTAGTATACTTGTGGTCATCTTCGGGGGACCAGGCGCAAATCGTAAAGAGTTTGCATGGGAAAACAATCGCCGCGATTGTCCCTTGTGCGAAACCCGAAACCCTTAACGCCACGGGACAATAGACGTACATATATTTAGTGCAACGGTGTGTCCACCACTGCCGACGTTGCCGGCGTGCTGCAGCGCGGTTGCACAAGGCAGTTGCTCTGTCTATGGCCTTTCCTTGGAGCGGCTGAAGGGACACGACCTTGCCATAGCAAAATTGTGACACTGATGTCATAAAGACACAATTGCAAGCAGGAGCGTCTGCAGGTGCGGTTGGGTACGCGAGCTGCGCAACTGACAAGGCTGATGTGACAGCGATCACTATCAGACGCATTGCAGCAGGCTAGATTCCTGTTTGAGTAGTTTTCCATAGATGCATAAACGCCAGCAGTGAGCTGCGCGCCCACCCGATTGGACAGCTCTTTGGAACGCCCGTCTCGGCCCTGTCTTGGCCTAACCCACATGCGAGTCAATTCTAAGAGCAAAGCTGTGATCCATACTGCTGCTTTGGGTGCAGTGCGCCCCGGCTTGTGCGAGGACCTGCGGTAGGCCTGGTGCGCCTGGCCATCGGCCGGGTTCTGCAGCGCTCGTCATTATGGGGCGCCTTCAGGACATCATGGTCCCTTGGAGGACATTTGCTGTAGGGATCAGCATCAGCTTCATCCTCCGACCCGCTCAAGCGGCCGGTAAGCAGCTTCTGCACCACCCTCTGAGCTTGCGCACCACCGCGATCATATTACTTTACAGATCACTAAACTGCATGCAGCATGCGTGCTGCTAGCAAAGGGTCTGCGGGGCATGTCGTTCGCCACTCGCACGACTCTCGGCTGCAGACGGGCGCGAATTCCAGGTCCCAACACACACGCGGCATGCCCGATGCATGTTAGATTCCCCGCCTCCAACCCCACCGCCAAACCCTGGCATATCCATCAGCGTCCTCCTGTCCTCCTGAATCTTATGACGTGTGCATGCATACCATCTCACGCCCTGTCCATGCCGCTCGCGTTGCCCAACGTTCCTCCCCCTGTCCCACCACGCTGCCGTAGTAGCCTCCCTACCCTGCGCACACGTCACACCGCCCAACCTGCCAACCGTTGGGACCATACTCAACTCACACACAAGCCACCACCCACAGCTGGTCGCCCTTGCACATGTGCATTTGCACCACCTCCTGAACGCGTGCCATGACCCCTTCTCTATCCACCCTTCACCCCACACCCACCGCCCTCCCACGCGACATGCCCAAATCCCCAGGGCCCAGTCACCCTTTCACTGCTCTCCACCTTCACCCTCTTTGCCTCTGTTGCATTGTCGAAATTCGCGTTCCCTCGTCCATTACCTGGCACTGTGCTAACCACCGCCCGCTCCCGCGTACTTGTGGACCCACATCCTGTGCCAACCCGCCCTCACCCTCGCCCTCGCCCCCAGACACGGTTTCCGCCCTGAGTGTGCCATGTCGCACTCCTGCTCCTTGAACATCTGCAACAAAGCACAACCCTCACCCTGTCCCCACCGTAACCCACACAGACACGGTGTTCGCGCTGGGTGTGCCATCTCCCACTCCTGTTCCTCTAACATCTGCAACAGAGCACAACCTTCACCCTGTCCCCACCGTAACCCACACAGACACGGTGTCGGCGCTGAGCCCCAACGAGATCGTGGCCATCGTGGTGGGCTCAGTGGTGGGCGCGCTGCTGCTGGCGGCCTTGGTGTGCCTGTGCCTGTGCGTATGCTGCAGGCCCAGCAGGAGGAAGCGGGAGGAGGAGTGGTGGGTGCGGGGCAGGGCAGGGGGCGGTTAGGTGAAGGGCGGGTGGGCACTAAAGGGTGGAATCGTGAGGAGGAGGGCGTGGCGGGGCAGGGCGGGCGGGTGTGCAGGGCGGGGGGGGGGCATGAAAAGGTGCAATCGTGAGAGTGGCGGATGCGGGGGGCCGGGTGCAGGGCGGGTGAAAGGTGGTCGTGAGGAGGGGTGGCGGGCGCAGATGGTGACTTGAGGGCGGGCGATGTTGAAGGCGGGTGGGCGCAGGGCGACTGCTAGTGCAGGTGGACTGCGAAAGGCGCGGGTGGTAGGCGCGGAGGATACGGGAGCAGGGGAAGGGGCTCGGGGGGATGGATGCAACGGGACGCGTGAAGGGCAACGGGTGGGGGATGATGTGGTTGGAGGCGGAGGGCGGAGGGCGGGCGGTCTGGGAAGGCGCAAGCTGGAGGAGCATTGATACTGATATGTGCTTTGCGGGCGCACGGGTGGGGCGCGTGGGGCTCAGGGGAACAGGGGTCTGGACAGGGCCGGCACTGCGGGTGGGAGACTGGGGCTCATGGTCGGAGAGGGACAGGGAGTTGAAGCCTTCTGTTACCGTACCCACGACGAACCTCATGTTGCCAACAAAAACATCTAACCTACATTGCCCCGAATCCAATACTCAATGCCAACACAGGAAGCAGCTCATGGACATGGGCATCGCGGGGCCGCCCCCCTCCGGCCCCGGCTCCGCCATGTCGGCCCAGCCCTCGGGCCGCCTGCGCCACGCCGCCTCCTCAGCCGCCGACGCGCGACGCCAGCGGCGTGGCGGCAGTGGCTCCGTCGCCAACCCCCTCCACGTTGCCCTCAACCCCGACGCCGCCGCTACCGCCGACCGCGACGTTGAGGCGCCGCTGCCGCTGTCGCACGGCCCTAGGGAGACCGCCACCGCCGGCGGCGCTTTCGCCGTCACGGCCTCAGCCGGGCGCGCCGGCGGCGCCGCCAGCCACGACTCGGGCAGCGGCGGCGGCGGCCGCGCGAACGACATCGCCAACCTGGGCGACGTGCATTCGCTGGCGGAGGGCGGGCCGGCGGAGGGCGAGGCGGGTGACGTGGCGGGCGAGCTGGGGATGTCGTACAGTGGCGGCAGGGCGGGCAGCAAGCGGCGGGGCATCGGGGCGCTGCTGCCCAAGGCGTTCTCTGCGCCGTGGGGCAGCGGCGGCAAGGGGTCGTCCATGCGGCTGGAGAAGGACAAGCACCTGGAGGTGGGTACCGCACACTTCGTGTGGAATCAGTGGATAGGACTGTCGCGTGTGGTGTGGTACAGTGGAAGTGAGGAGAGGGGACCGTGGCACCTGATTGTGGAGCAAGGCGTTGACGAATGGCCTGCCCAAAGGGGTTGATGTCTTCACCTAACAGCATGTGGGCGTGACAGGAGCACGGCGATAAGGGCCGATTCGACACGTCATCCCAACCCCTACAACTATAATTTGCCTCCTCGTCTTCTCCTCCTCGTGCACACCCCTGTTCCTCCCCCCTTCGCACCAGGTGTCCCGGTCCGCCCGCGTGGAGCCCTCTGCCGAGGTGGAGCTGCCCGCCATGGACACCGCCGCCACCAACCACGGACCTCCCCTCTCAAAGTCCTCCATGCTGCTGCGCTGGCTCAACGCATTCGACGAGCCGCGCGACGTCGCGGAGCGCCTGCAGCAGGCGGCGGCGGGCGCAGCCAGCGGCGGCGGCGGCAAGAAGGGCGCCAACCCGTACGCCGACAACCTGCCGCTTCTGTCGCTGGCGGCGCAGAGCGGCATCGTGTTCAACAAGATGCCACCCAGCGTGACCAGCAGCCCGGCGGTGTCCATGACGGAGGGCACCACGCGGCACATGCTCAAGGTGGGGGGGGGGAAGTTACTATAACGAACGACGGGGGTTAGGCAACGGGGGCAAAGGGGCGAATCAGGGTCAGCTGTGTGAGCTGTCGCGGGCCGTGTGCCGGTACTTGTTAGGTGTGCTGTGGTGGCGGGCCGTGGAAGCGCTGGAGTGTGCAGCGGGAGACCTGGAGGCGTGGAAGCAGGGTTGGGTGTGTTAGTTGTGGCGGGCCGGTGGGACGCGGTGGGTGGCATATGCTCAAGGCGCGGGGATGGGGGTTAGGCGGTAGGACAACAGATGAAGTCTGCACGTCAACGAGGTCGGTGATGACGCGTAAAATTAGTGAACCCAGCCCAACCTGGTACCAGACCGCCTCGGGGATGGGGGGAAAGGGAAAGCAGGGTACTAGAAGGAAAGGGTGTGGTAGTTGCGGCGGGCCGTGCAGGTAGGACGCGGTGGGCGGTTCAGTTCCTGGGCAGGACGCACTGGGAGGGGCGCTCTTATGTGCTGCATGTACCATGTGGTCAAGGTGGGGGGGCATGTGGGCTTGGGGCCGGGGCCTGAGGCGGTGGGAGGCTGCACCGCCTCCGGCAGGGCACATGAGCATACCCCACAACTATGGCAACTAGCGTCTGTGGTCCCTCCGTTGCACGCCCACAAAACCCGTTACGCACTGCCCTTCACCTCCCGTCGACAGATGAAGCGCCTGGACTCGGCGGACCGTCGGCGGCCGGCCCGTCGAGCGGCCGACCCCACCAGCCTGTACCCGCCCTCCCTGTCACGCGCCTCTGTCGAGTCCTTGACCCAGCGGGCCGCCCAACAGCAGCGCCCCGGCATCGCCTACGAGAGCCTGACGGGGGCTCCCCTGTCGGCGCGCGCACACTACAGCCGGCGGCGGCCCGCCGCCAGGCTCCGCCGCGCCCCGTGGTGGCAGGGCTCAAGGAGCCGCCGGCGCCGGGGCAACGCCGCTGACGGAGCCGCGTGGGTCGGTCAGCCATGTACGCATGTCGTTCGCACGGGAGGCTGTGCAGCAACAGCAGCAGCTTGTCGGCGGCCGGCGGCAGTGGTGGCGTCGCCGGCGGCCACGCCGAGCACGCCGCCGTCAGGCATCGGTGCAGGCTTTGCCGCTGCAGCGTCAACGGCGGTGACGGTGGCGGCCACGCGCTCGCCGATGTTGCACGAGACGCCGCCGCGGCCGCTGGCGACGCTGGCGGAGGGCGGCGGCGAGGGAGGGCGCGTGCGCCGCTGCTGCGGCAGCGCCGGGGCCTCGCGCGTACGACCGTCAACCACCGGTCTGGGTCCCTCCCGGACGGACTAAGCTACGTGCCGCCGTCGCCGGTGCCGCCACCGGTTTGGCCGCCTGCCGCAGCGGCAGGGGTAGCCCCTGCTGTCTTGCCTGCTACGCCTGCGGCAGGCTGGACGACTTTTGATGGGCAGAGCGGCTCTCTGCCTCGCATGCCTGCCGTGCAGCCTCCTGCACAGATGGTCGACGACACAGAGTATGAGGAGGCACCGGTGGTGGCGCCGCTCGGCGGTGCAGCCTTCGGCAGCCAGCAGCCGCTGTCGAGCACCACGGCGGCATCACGCCGACCTCGCACCTGCCGCCGCGTCAGCGTCACTGCGCTGCGGCGGTCGGCGACGCTGCTGCGGCGGCGGCCGCCGCCGCCACCGCGCCCTTCACAGCGGCACGGTCGCGGGGGTCGTCCATGGTGCGCGGTACGGCGGCGGCGCCGACGGTCCAGGAGCTAGAGGACGACGCCGAGGACCCCGTGCCCGCGGTGCCCAAGCCTCCCTCGCTGCTCCCAGGCGGTCTGCCCTCCCACAACACCAGCTCCTACCTGCGCGTCTCGTCCCTGCTGCCGGGTGCCGCCGCCACCACCTCCACGGATGCCCCTGCCACTGCCCCTACGCTCGCCTCCGCCTCCGGGCGCAGCCCCGCCCCGAACGGCTTGCCCGGAACGCTACCAGTCAGCAACGGCAACGGTACGCCGGTTCCGGAGCTGCCAGTGGCACGGCCGGCTGAACCGTCGGAGGCGGCGGCGGGGGCGGCACGATCGCCAGGGCCTTCCGGTGGCGGCGCACCCGTGTCGCCGTCGCTGGGTGTGCACTTCCCCTCGGCGGCGACGTCCCTGGGGGGAGCGGGCATGGGCACTGCGGACGAGGCGCAGGCCGGGGTCAAGGTGGTGAGCACCAGCCTGGGAGGCGCGCCGCCGCAGTAGGCTGGTGTCGTACGGCGCAGTACGGCGTACGGCGCTGCACGGCAGGCTGGGGCAGCTGCAGCCGGGTATGTGATGCGGCGGCGGGACACACGATCATGGATGAAATGCGGCCGAGAGCGCAGTGAAGAGGTCCGGGCCCAGCGCCCAGTCAGGTACCTTGCAGTGCTGGCGGGTTACTTCGCTGTACGGTACCTTTTTTTGGCGTTGCGGACAGGTGTATGCATTGGTGCAGGCAGGAGGCTAGCGTAATTGTAGGGGGTTGCATAGGGGGTTGCATTGCGCATTATCTTGCTCTTCTGCATCTCTTCGGGTCATTGCTTGTATGAGGTCCCTCCCTAGGTACCTGCTGCGCGTTTCCAACTGCTGGAAGTAAGCGTGCGACCTATGCTGGAATAAATGTGCGATTGGGCGTGTTGGCAGTGCGGATCATGTGCTATTTAAGGACCAGCGTTTATCTTGGTGCCTAAGGCGTACTTGCCGTGAGCCTCACGAAGGGCTTGTCGTGAGGCCTCATGGTGGTCGTCCAGGTGACAACATATTAGCAGGTGTGAGCCATATACATCGACGGAGGCTTGGGGTGACAGGGTGGCACCAGGGGCGGACGGCACCTCTGAAAAGGAACGCAGGGGATTGGTGCTGGCAGGTTCAGTCGCCGCCTGCTTTGGCCGCAACTCTGCATCCTTAGGCGGTGTGGTGATACCTGTTGAATGCGTGGCATTCAAAGGGGGATCCTGTGATGCCCGCCAGGAGAATTCAGCCTTGTAACATCCTAATCTGTCTGAACCGTCCATGCATGTACCGCACGGAGTACAATCAACCGCCAGGGAATGTGGGCGCCCTTGGAAATGCTGTACTGCAATCAGTATTACAGGGATATCGAACCGATGCGACACCTTTATTACATGCAGGGCACTGCAACGACTTCCACAGCTCGCAGGTGCGAAACAGCCCTCTGGGCAGACACGCGCACGGTACCGTATCACACAAGTGGCAATCGCTAAAGCGGCAGGTTCAAAGCATGCCACAGGGCACAAACTACATCATACGTTTAGGAGGTACCCGAAGGTAGGGTTCTATGCTGCATTGGTGCCCTGACCATACACGGTCACCAAACTCATCGGAGACAGTGCTTCGCTTGCCCATGCAGACCGCTCGCCCAGGCTCCTTGCAGGTTCGCATGCATTACTGCGCGCACTTTGACCGGACCAAGGCGACCCAGTCCTTCTTGGACGGCCGCTTGGTGTTCGTCTTGAAGACCTCCTCCTCAAAGCCGTTGGTGGTCAGCCAGTCCTTGAGCTCGTTGATCTGTGGAAGGCGTAACAGGCACTTGTTGCTCACGTTCGCGGCAAGTCCACCTTGCAGTGCGACTGAGGTGCTCATGCTAGGAGACGCCAAAGTCTGACGTGTCCGCATCTCAGTGCCATAAAAAGACGCTGTCGAATCAGCTGTAATGCAAAGCGCCCCACTGCGTGAATGACCCTTACCACAGGCAGATCCCAAATCCACATGACCAGTACCACCAGTACGAACACCGCCCCTAGTACGGCAGCATGCATGACGGCACCTACCGTCATCTTCTCCACGTCAGCCGGCAGCGTCAGCGCCGGCCGGGGCGACGCAGCAGCCCCTGCCCCCGCCGTGGTGCCGCCGGCAGCCGCATCCTGCGCGCCACTGCCTGAGGGGCCAGCACCTGCACCCAAGCCAGCAACAAAGCGCACAACACCGCATTAACTGGGCAACGCCTACTTAATACACACACATTGGCAGAGCCTGCTTGTAGTCTATTACTCGTCACTAGACATGCTACCGACACTTACTTCGGGCCTGCAGCTAGTACTTGCCTTGTGGTATGCTACTCTGACCCTGCAACTGCATTCACACATGGGCAGAGATTGGGCACCTTCTTTGGTCGCCTTACCGTCCGCTTGGGGCGTCTTCCTCAGCCGCACCTCCCGCTCCGAGCTGAACGGCGTGCCCTGCGCCGCACCGCCGTCGGCCCTGACCGCCCCCGCCGGCGTCCCCGCCACCGCCGCCGCAGGCGAGGGCGCCGCCGCCGCCGCCGCATCCTCCATGGCCGCGGCGGCGGCACGGCCCCTGGGCGGCGTGGCCGCCGGGCCGCGGGTACGCGCGGCGGTCACCCTGCGCTTCTTACCCGTCGTCGCTGCTGCTGCTGCTGCCTCTGCACCCGCATCCGCAGCCGCTGCGTCCGGGCCCTCCTCCCCGCCCTGCTCCCCCATCTCCACATCCTCCGCCTCCACCTCGTCCCTGCCCCCCACGTCCCCTGGCGCCCGGCCTCGCTTCTGGCCCCTCTGCTCCTCCCGACTCGCCGCTGCCGCCGCCGCTTCCCTCGCCGCCGCCTCAGCCGCCGCGCGTTGCGCCTGCTCCGCCGCGACCTCCCGTGCCGCTGCTTCCCGCGCCGCCGCCGCCGCCGCCGCCTCCCGCGCCGCCACCTGGCTGGCCGCGGCCTCCCTGGCGGCGGCCTCGCTAGCGGCGGCGGTGGCGGCTTGCAGCTTGTCCCGCAGCTCCGCCAGCTCCCTCGCCTGCTCATCGGCACGCACCTGTACCCCACACGGCATGGAAGAGCACGCAGGCACACTCTGGGTCACACCTGGACCGACAACACCACCGGCCTGCGCATGTCGCGTATGCAACACATTAGGTCAGCACACGATACCGCATCGCCACCTACACATTAAGGAAAGGGGTTGTAGCCATCTACATCTGCCATAATGCATGCTCCTTTTGCCCCAACGCGTCGGGCACATCACGTCGGCCTTGGTGTGGCCACCCGCTTCCCACCGACCTGCATGAAGTGCCGCTCCTGCTTGAGGTGGCTTAGCTCCGCCTCCCGACCAGCCAGCTGCGACTGCAACACCTCCAGCCTGCCCTGCACCTCCGCCCCGCGCCGCAGCCCCTCCAGCTCCGCACGCAAGGCCGCCGCCTCCGCCGCCGTCGGCGCCGCCGCATCATCGCCGCCAGCTGCTCCGCCGCCTGGCGCGCGCGGTGGCGGGCGCGTCAGCGATGGCGCTGGGCAGCCGCCAGCGCTAGCTCGGATTTGAGCCTGTCGTTCGGCAGTACGACCGTACAGTCAGCAAATCCTGGAACTGAAACCTCACAAAAACACTGTGCGTGAAGTGTGGTGAACGGGCGCGCAGAAACAGAGTCCTACCAACTGCGTCACGCAAGCGGCCCTGAAAGGTTGTGACCACCTCACAGAGGGCACGGCACTGCCTCTGCATGCGAGTAACAGCGTGCACGCAAGCCCACACCGCACCTGGTCACCTCCGCCGCGGCCTTCTCGTCCTTGCCCGCCGCCTGGACCCTCGCCGCCGCCAGCTGCGACCGCAGGCCCTCCGCCTCCCGCCGCGCCGCCTCCAGCGCCGCCGTTGCCGCCGCCAGCTGCGTCGACGTTGCCGCCGCGCTACCCTGCGCCGCCGCCAGCTCCCGTCGCGCCGCCGCCTCCGCTGCCGTACTGGCGTCCAGCGAGGCGCGCAAGCCGTCGGCGCGGGAGGTAAGCTGCGGAAGGCAGGGTTGCCAGTAGCATGCACAAGGTGTGTCGTATACACGGGAGGCACCAGCGCATGGCCCATGGGTTTCGGCGCATTACTGCTAACAACCCTGGCCTGATTACTTGCATAGCAAAAAGCCAAAAAGCCCGGCTCATGCCCACCCAAGGCTCGTTTCTATGTCAGCCCGATTGGGCCTGAGCCGTTGTTATGCCGAACATGCTTCACAGCACTAGCCGTTGTTGTGCCAAACATGCTTCACAGCACTAGCCGTTGTTATGCCGAACGTGCTTCACAGCACTAGCCGAGCTCATCCTGCTGGCATGACATGGCCACCGGATCGCCTCCCGCCACTCAACCTCCCAGCACTCAACCCCCAAGCCTGTACCCTTCAGCTCCCTCCGCCACATGCCAACCACAGCACCGCCTGCTGCCTACGACTCAACACCGTGCATCTCCCCCACCTTGCCCTCCCGCTTCTGCACCTACCACATACACAACCCAACCGCGTAGCCCTGCCCCGAGCACAACCCAGATGCCACGCCCTCGCCAGGTCTCACCCATCACCCGCGTCCGCTACCCACCACCCACCACCCACCACCCACGACCCACCTCCGCCACCTTGGCCTCCAGCTCTTCCACGCGCCGCCCCGCCGCCGCCGCCCGCCCCGCCGCCGCCGTGGCCAGACGCCGCAGCTCCGGAACCACCGTGCCAGCGAGGAACTCGCCTACCTGGGGCCACGGAGGAACGCGCGAGAACCGGTGTGACACGGGGCCTTAACTACAACACCTCACACCAGGCCGCCATACGGCACACAGGGACGTTCCCCGCTAAGGGGTTCACATCGTGGTCACACGTGGTGCGACGTCAAGCTGTCCGAAGACAGCGGGTCATTCATTGCTTTATGACTGAGGGCCACCGAGGGCCCTTGTACCGCCAGGACATGGCCCAGTGCGGGCTTCCATTCGTTACGTTGCAAGCTCCAACGTAATCGCTGCTGCTACTGCCGCGAAGTTCAGCTTTGTTGTGCACGCTGGGCTCCTCTCAGCACCCACTTGTGAGCACGATGACTTCACACAATGCAGCCCACCTTGATGAAGCGGTCCGGGCCCAGCTGCTGCTGCTGCGCGTAGTCGCGCAGGAAGGCGTGCAGGGAGGACTCCGCGGCGGCCAGGTCGGGGCTCTCCTGACACCGACTGCGAGGGGCAGGGCACGAGAGCAGCCAAGCTGAGCTTCAGTCGGCAGGCGCTATCCCATGCAAAAGGTGGTAGAAGCTGATGAGGCCAGGCAGCACGCTCAGCACTGTGGAGGCATGTGAACACGTGCCGCACGTGAGCGCAGAACAGCAGCTGTGGCACCACACGCCAACGCCCCTTGCCCGGCAACACGAACCTATTCCCTGCCTCAACCAGTAGCTGCGTGGTGCGTACTGCCCAGGCACCGCGCCAGCTAACCCACGTGCGCACACACAGCACCCGTTAACCCACCGCCAGGAACTTCCTGCCCGCCTCCGCAAGCAGCTGCGTGGTGCGCGCCTCCGCCTCCGCCCGCTTGGCGGCGCGCAGGGGGCCCACCAGGGAGGCGGCCAGGTCGCGCAGCCGCCGTACGAACGCCTCGCGCTCGGCGGGCTCGCCTAGGGCCTGATGGCGGTCGCGGTGGTTGGAGGGGTGGTTAGGACTTCCTGAAACATCAGTACGAGAACAGGACTGGGTGATTGTTGAAGGATAGAGGTGCCGCACGTGCCGGCGGGCTCGCTCCGGAGCGCTGTGGTGGTTGCAGTGTACTTGTGCAGCGGTTCAGGTGTGGGCGGTTAGAAAGTACAGTAGTTCAGAACTGCGCGACGGATGCATGCACACGAGTGCCATGGTCATTCGTGCACGCCGGCGCCCGGGGTCCACACGCCAACCCAGTCACGCCGTACGCCTCCCGCCCACCTGCTTGCCAAAGGCCTCCACCGCCGCCTCCAGCGCTGCCGTGTG
Source organism: Chlamydomonas sp. KOR1 (assembly GCA_036984285.1). NCBI lineage: Eukaryota > Viridiplantae > Chlorophyta > Chlorophyceae > Chlamydomonadales > Chlamydomonadaceae > Chlamydomonas > Chlamydomonas sp. KOR1. The sequence goes on from BQMZ01000241.1 coordinate 14,158, forward strand.
CAGCGAGTCCAGCTGCTCCACGCCCACCTGCAAGTACGGAGTGGTAAGGCAACGTACGTGGCTTACAGGGCACTGCCGTACTGCAGTGCGTGGCGGGCGCACCTCCCACGTGACGAGATAGGGCGTAGGTTGGAGGCCTAGCCGCACAACCTTTCACGCTGCATGCTGCCGGGTGTTTTGGCACCAATTTCGGCACTGGCGACCTCCTGGGGCAACGGCTCCGTATGCTGATCAGCACTTCAACGGCCTAGTGTGTCTTACGATCTGCTCAGGCCAGAGCACGGTCGCTCAGTTAACGCTTGACGCTAACCCATTGGCTGGGAGGAAGTTGGCGCACACCAGGCTGTTGCCCCTGCCATGCCAACCGTGCAGCGGTACCCGCCGGGACCCGCTGAAGTACGGCAACACAGCGGCATATAGCCGTGCCCGAAGCCCGCCATGCCGCACCTCTGGCGAACGCGCCGGCTCCATCTTGCTCTTGTACAGCTCGCCAGCCGCGTCCAGCGCCCGGCGGCACTCGGACTGCACCACGCTCTGCGGGGCGCGAACAGGGGAGATGCGACCATTCAAGTGCAAAGCGCAGACTAACGCATACCGCATGTCCATTGCGCCTTTGTGCGTCCTTGTGCAACACGGCCAGACGTGCCTGCTGCCTGTCGGGCCTATACGCACTTGCCATGACGAGTGCCGTTAACCCACACTTTGCTTGGGCTTGGGAATGGATGAGGCAAACCACACACGCACCTGCGTTGCGGCTCTGGTCATTAGCTTGGCAAACCAGACGCACCTGCCACGTGGACGCGATGGCAGGCACCTGGCCGTCGTTGATGACCCGCACGTAGCCCTCCGCCAGGGCTGCCAGCGCGGGGCCCGTCAGCAGCTGGCCGCGCAGCGACTTGGGCCGCGCGCGGGACAACAGCGTCTCCACCAGCGACTCCAGGCCCTGTTAGCAGCAGTTGCATGCAATGCGTCAACCCAGCAGCCATAGTACCGTATGACAGGTGTCTGGTCAGCCGAACGGGCCTTGTGCGCGAAGTAAAAGCGGTAGATCAACATCCAGTGCGCCGCAGGCACACCGTGCACGGCTGTTACACGCAAAGGTCCGGTGTGTCGTACACGCACCTTCCTGAACTCTGGGCGCAGCTGCTCGTACGGCAGGGCGTCCATCTTGGCCAGCTTGGCCTCGTCCAGCATGGGCCGCACCAGGGCCGCGCAGTCGCGCTCGGGGAACAGCGACTTGATGGACGCGCGGACCTGGACAACACACACAACACCATGACAGCATGTGATTGCAACGGCTGACAAGGATGAGGCGGCCTCGTATTCACAGGCAATGCGCTCGCACTGGACGGCGGGCAGTAGCCATTCGGTGGGGTGTCGAGCTCGCACTTGCGTTCGGATCGACCGGCCCGGGGCACAGCGTACCACAGCGAACACGCGGACTCTACCCTTTTGAGTGGAACCATGCAGGACGGGCGAGGACTGAATCTGCTCCGTCATTTAGGGGCATGCCAGGTTGCCGGCATGTCCCTGACACGTGCTGGACGCGTGCGGGCTGCCCTGGCTTGACGACGCCCTTACAGCCCACCTGGTTCTTGGCGCGTATGGCCTCCCCGCTGCCGGGCACGTCCCGCAGCACCTCCTCCATGTAGTCGCGCACAGACAGCTGGGGCCAGTTCGGGGCACGCACGACCGGCCAGGAGCCACATGTTCACCGCTGATTAGTGATCTGTACTATCAGGTCAACCATGTATTCAAGCATGTACAGCTGGCAAGGGGCAAGGAGGAGGGAAGATGGCAAGGCCACGCACTCACAAACAGGACGACAGGCAACCAGCCATAGGAGGTATCCCGGGTTACCCGCAGTAAAGTCCTGCACGACCCACGGGGTTAAGGACCGTGCTCAACCCCTGTGCCCACGGCACCTCCTGGCTGTTCCCACAGTTAGGGAACACCGCGCTCCGGCCCACTCAGCAAACCCCCCCACCTGTCAGTCCAGCCCCTTAACACTCATGCCTGCAACAGCACGCTCTGCTGCCTTTCCTTATCTGTCAGTCCTCGCCCGCAGCACCGCTTGCTTGCCCACGCAGCCCAGACAACCAACGGCTAACCCACGACCCACCTGCCGTCCCTCCTCTGTCAGCTGGAACTGGAAGTCGCGCAGGAGCCACATGAAGGTGGGGGACAGATCGCGCATCAGCGCCTCAGAGCCGTCTGGGTGCACAGGGGGGGAGTGCAAAGGAATGTTCAGGGGAACGGTGCACTAGTGGCTCTCCCTGCAAACACCCGAGCTGGCCCACTGATCCAGCTCCCACGCACCCTCGAAGCCCGCTGGCGTGAGGAGTCCGCTTCCGCACGCACGCCCACCCAGCCGCCCCAACGTTTCCATCCACCCCGTACTACCCCGCGCGTGCTGCTGCTCGCCCGTTGCCCATCCGCGCCCTCGCCTGCAACCTGCTCCCCTGCAGCACCCCACCCTACTCCACCCACTTTCCGTTGCAGCCACTAACCTCGCTCACCGCAGGCCGACAGTTTCCGGTTCCCCTTGCCGCTTTGCGGTTACCCCACTCCACCCCACCCCGCCCCGCCCATGCCGCCATCATCCCACCCCGCCACCAATCAACCCATATTCGACCCTACCCCACCCCGCCACCAATCAACCCATATCGCCACCATCCCACCCCGCCACCAATCAACCCATATTCGCCCCTATCCCACCCCGCCTCACCCATATCGCCACCATCCCACCCCGCAACCGCCCCGCCCGTGCCACCACCCACCCGCGCCCTGCCCCGCCTTGCCCCGGATGAGGCGCGCAAACTCGCACACACCGCCGCCAGCTTGTCCACCGAAGACTCGTCAATGGAGCCTGTGGGCAGCGGGTGTGTGCGGATTCTCGCTTCGTGTTTGTTTACGCACCACCAGTAGGAATGGGTGAACGGAAACCCGAGACGCTGTTCAGCAGAGGATGTTTTTGTGCACAACTGTCACAATGAGCAGGACCAATGTATAAGCAGCTGGAGTCACTTTGTCCATCTAGGACTCGTCGATGGTGCGTTAAGGCGCAGGGCAGCAAGACGGAACGATCGTGAACATGCAGGGAGAAATAGCTTGCTTTGGCGACCGGTAGCACAGCAAGGCCAACTGCGGCACCGTGGGTTAACATGATAAGGAACCAGGCACATCGTAAGTACAAGCAGCATAGGTGCATAGCGTGACCGAGCATGGTTGGTGCCGTACACCCACCCATTTGGTTGTACACGAGGAGGCTGGACAGCAGCAGGGCCAGCGAGAAAATCTGTGCATGCAGGGGTGGGAAGGTACGACAGGGCACGCGTGAGCAGGCTGGCAGCTGTGACCTGCGGGCAATGGCAGTGCACGGCAGCCATGGCAACGGCAGAGCACAGACAGAGCAGCTGTGAACGGTTTATCAACATTATAGCCCATAAACGCCTAGGTGCACATTCCATAAGCGAACTCCAACCGCGAGGACGCGACACACATGGTTGCTGTAGTCGTTGGTCTGGTCGTACGAGTCGATTCCCTCGGCGTCCAGCAGCAGCTGCGGGAAGGTGCGGGAGGGGCAAGACAAGAAGGGGACGGGGCCAGACAAGGTGGTGAGGCGCGGAGGTGCGGCATAGGCCAGGGGGACAGGACTGTAGACACTTGCGACACAGGCCGCGGAGGTCACAAAGCGAGACCGTGGGCAAGGTGCAAGAGGGGATGCTGCTACCGTACTCCTGGTCGTTGAGGGGCAGGGCAGGGCTTGCTGCTCGTGATCGGCGCAATTCGCATTGCTGTACACAAGACAGAAAAGGCCATCCTCCGAAGGTGGACGGTCCCACCGATTGGGGCGAGAGGCCGCTTGTCCTACCCAGTCGGACGAGAGGCCGCTTGTCCCGCGTGCACCCCTCCCCCCGTGCATCGCTGTGCAAGCACCACCACCAGGTGCTACCCCTCCCCCCCCCCAACCCTGCTCCGCATATACCTCTGCAGCGCTCCAGCCTAAAGCACATAAAGCACCTAGGCCGGAGTTGTGAGCCCACCAACAGCCCGCCGCCGCAGCTTGCTTCGTTATTTGCTGGGCATGCCTCTTGCTCGCCCTCCACTAGTATATGCTTTACAGTGCCCGCTAGCGTGTCCCCGCAGCTGCATCGCATCGCTGCACACGCACCAAGTGGTACGGCTGGCCGTTGGGCAGGGTGCGCGGGATGGGCTTGGACCACAGCCATAGGCCTGGGCGAGGAAAGGGGCCGGGCGTCAGGACTACCGGCCTCGCGAACTGAGCAGACAGCGGCACGGCCGCACGTGCCAGCTATCGCTAAAGTGGTGTTGGCCACATGCATGGGGTGGGTGCTGCAGCGCAAAGCGGAACGGAAGCCTTAGTGTAGCCCCAGAGCCAAACCAACCCAACCGTCCGGTCCGTGCCATCAAGCCACCATGCTCCACGCACGGGCCAGGAAACGTCCCAGCTTTGGGTTGTCATTGTGGCCTGGTGTCCTGGGAACCCAGCTCATGCCGTTGCGGTGAGGAGCGGTGACATGCGCAACTGCACAACCCCTCCAGGCCTGCCAGTATCACAAGGACCTCCCACACACGCACAACCCGCCCGGCGTCCTCCAGCCTGCCCCGGCGCCCTGGGCTCCCGCTGTCCGCTTGCCTGGGGTCCACCGCTGGTGCGTCCAGGCCTAGGCCTGATGGACCACACCAAGCGCCCCGTTGCCCCCACCCGCGGATGCAGCTGCGCCAACCCTGATCAGCTGGTGCAACACACCCATCTGGGTCAGGGGCAAAACCTGGCACACGCCCCTCCCACGCACCCTTGGTGCAGGGGCGCACGGTGTTGCCCACTTGGAAGCCGCTGCCCTCCGCCCCAGCGCCCGCGCCGCCGCTTGCCGCTGCAGCTTGGCGCTGCAGCCTGTTGCATAGCGGGTGTCGTACGGCAGCCAAACGATCACAGCCCCGTGCGTCCAAATGTCGACCACGACAGAACCACGTCTGTCTTCGTTTATGGAGGTGCCATGATGGCTGCGAGTCGATAGCACGCAGTGCGAGCCAGGGCGCAAGCGCCAGGAGGGGCATGCCATGCTGTCCCATGCAGATGGCCCTCTCGAGTCACGACGCAGATGGCTGGTAGTGCACACGGCGCCGTACGAGTCCCTCAGAACAGCAGACAAAGAGACGTCATCTACCGACGAAGCAAAGACGCTGACCTCTGCAAACCCAGATGCAGTGTCAGTACTTGTGACACTTGTGCGTGTGTTGGCGCGCCTCCCCGCCCCCCCCCCCACTCACCTGTCACCTGTGCGTGTGTTGCCGCTTTGCGGTTACCCCCGCCCCACTCACCTGTTGAGCAGCTGGTTCAGAAGGAACGACTTGCCCTGGCGGGCGCGGCCGCACACCGCCACCACGCAGATGGGGCCCTGCAGGGCTCTGAACGGGTGATGGGGGCCAGGGCGGGGCGTGCAAGTAGAGTTGCTACAGCATAAGATTGTTGCGTTGCCCATGCCGGGGTAAGAGCGTGGCGGCGTAGGGGCGCGCATGTGGGTTGTGCAGTGACTGTGGCAGGGACTCCTCTCCTGACCGTGACCGTGGGGCAACCTGTTCTGCTGCATGCATGAGCTATGCGAACAGAACCCTCTCATAGGTCCGGTTCAAGTGTCCAGGTAAGGACTAGTATGTCCAGAGTCTTGGAGCGGAGGACCTGCGGTTCCTGTCTTCATGGCCTGTGCAGGGGCTAGCCCCCTAGCAAGCCCGCAGGACAAGGCTGCATCCCAGCTCCCTGTGAACAAGGCAGGCCTGCACAATACCGGTATCCTGTACGCAGGGGCTTGCTGTGCTGGCTTCCTCCCCCGTGCTCACTACAGAGCTACCGTATGGCCAACTTGGGGTGGAGCAGGTACGTCGTGCGTGTGCGCGTATCCGGTCAAGCGTGTGCGTTGACCTCACCGGAGAGCTGCCGACGCACTAGATGAAACCTCGAACTTTTTCGTGGCATCGTTGAAGCGAACCAGCTCAGAAGCAGCCATGTTCCTCGTCCCGGAGCGCGAAGGCCCGGCCCACTCCCGAATAGGTGACAACCGAGATTATGAGTGAAGGTATAGAAATATCGGGTGGTAGATTCAAGTGCTGCCTACTCAGCAACGCATGAAGGTGTCGCGCGTCTCAGCCTATCAGAGCTTCGGGCGCGAAAGCGAACGTGCCCTACAGTATCATAAGGGCAGAAATGCGTGCATATCTAGATGTCGGCAGCCAATTTCATTTTACGGCCTTCGTTCGCCATTTGCCTCCCTGCCTGTACGTCGCAGGAGTTGAAGAGCCCGTACTTGGTCCACGTACTGGTGTCCTCGGTCTGTGTCATGCACACGTGCCTGCGGTTTCAACTTCAGGAGCGGCTGATGCGTAGCGTCTAGCGTGGGTGCACTTGGGCAAATGGCGCTGTGGAGAGGGGGTGTCTGCCAATGTCAGCCGTCGGCGAGCATTTGTTAAGACACGAGCAGGTGCCCACACCACTTGCCTCACGTAAGCTTTACCTGCAGGCAGCGTCTTGTACTGCTCAGAACTTGGGCCAATACCCAAAATGTCAGCCGTCTTGGTGCACCAGGGGACCTCGGTTGTGCATGGTTAGCAAGCTCAGCGGATACTCCCATCGCACCCCTGCTTGTCCACCAGGTTCCAAGCCCGCTGTCTTCCGTGGGCCAGGCCCTGGACTTGTGAAATACTGCAAAATCTTACCCGTGTCACTGTGGGGCATATTCTGGCTCCGTCCAGTGACTCCTGCGTCCCGTCACTCTCACCCATGGCGCACCGTGGGCTGCCATTCTTTTTGTCTGTGGAAAGGTTTACAGACAAGGAGACGGGCAGGGACAGACCAGCGGGAGACCAAAGCCCAACCGGCACAACCAGCGACCAAGAATCCCAAACCCAGCGAACCTCCAACCGCAAGCAGGGAACACCTTCCTGTCCTGATAGATTGCCGATTCCAGGTGTCTATCGAAGGCGTGTTGGTGGTTGGTGGCTATCAGTGGATGATGAACCGCCGGGCATCAGCTGGTAGTTGGTTTCCCTTTCCCTGGTCTCCAGGCCCCTGTCCCCTGTTCGTGAGTTTACTGGAAGCAGGCAGTACGGCGAGTTCTTCAGAGTCTTGGGTAGAGTCGGTTGTGGTGGTTGGTGAGGCGTTCCGATCCGCCCCGAAGCACGAATTCCAAGTCCCTGTAACCTTCTCACGAAGAAAAAAACACCTGGGGACGAAGAGGACCTGAAACCAAAACACCACAGAACAGGAGGAAGGAAAAGGCCCAAAGAAGACCCAAGGACGAGGAAGCCCGAGAGACAGGAGAAAAAGACACAGGGAAACGAGGCACGGAAGACAAAAAGACCACAACCCCCAACCCACCGACGCAGGCACACAGCGGGCACACCCCACACCCCGAACAGAACAGCAAGCCTGCCGCCCGCCACCACCAAGCCGCCGGCCCACCAAAAGAACCTACAACCAAAGGGCAAACCCCCGGCCACCCCAAAGCGGGGAAGCCGCCACCCAACCCCCACCCCGACACCAAGCCACTCGCAGAGGGAGAACAGCAGCGGAGAGCACTCCCTACCCACGACACCCCACCAACCACCCAGCCAGAAGCCCACCCACCCCCAGACACGCCGCCCAGCGCGAACCTACACCCGCCGAGAGGACCAAGCCACGAAGCCCGCGGCCCTCAGCCCGCAGGCGGTCACGAGCCCCAAACCCCACAGCCCCAAACCCCCGCCCGAGCCGGGGTCGCCCGCACAGCCCACCCTCCGTGCCGACTGCGCCACAGCCCGGCTCCGCCTGAGGGACGGCAGCTGCCCCTGCCAGCGCCATGCGGGCTGCAGCACGCACCCAAGCGGAGGGCACTCCCTGCCCATGGCACCCCACTGCCATGTGTGCATCGTACCCGTACCGTCTTGGCACCGCCCCTCTGGGTTAGTCTAGCGTTGCGCGCCGTTCGGTCTTGGCTCTACAATTGCCATATCGGAAACCATTCGGGTCAAGCTGGGTCAAGCCGGTCAAGCTTGTGCTGGCTTACGCGCTACGCTTAACCAGGCCCCTGCTTGTAACCCTTTCAGTCGTTGTAACTTTACCACGTATGCAACCCTGAGATCGATTAAGACGACAAACGTCACTCCATCATGCCCTCGGCAAGGCGCTGCGTCAGGTGACCAGGGCCCAGCCAGGCCTGTGGGCATGTGGGCTTGCCCTTGTGCACCCGACGAAGCCCCGCGAACCAGGGACTCCCCTGCCGCAACACCTTTGGCCTGACCGAACATGGGCAACGCTGCACCGCTCGACGCAGCTTCCAATAACAGCTCAAGTATATTGATCGCGGGGAACACCCTAGCCCCGGACCGACTTGGCCTTGGAGCGGTCACTGTTTTGCGCGGGAAGGGCGCGTGTGACGCCAGCGCGACTGCTGTTGGGACTGCTCCCTGCGGAAAAATATTAAAGTTACTATGCAGACCGATGGGGATACCTTAGAACCCTTGTGCGGAAAGGCCTCACGGCACTCCGTGGCACTCATAGCATTGTCGTAGACCACGTAGACACCACCCCAATGACCCCAACGTTGTCCACACGTAAACCCCCCAGCGCACTGCTGTAGTCAGTTCTAATATTAAGCATACAGTAAAGCGAGAAGTCTGCACGCATCACAGCGTGAACCTCCGCGTCTCGGATACTTACCACAAGCACCTGGCTTCCGCGATATCCCTGTTTGACTGAAACGTAGGAGCTCATAAGCGTGCTAGCAGTTTTACGCGGTCTGGAGCAACTGGGGCGTATTGGTTCGTCGGCGGTGAGGAAGGCCAAGGGTCGCCCTGCTACCCTTGACAGCGTCAAGCGCGCACAGCGCTCACACCATTGCTCCCATATAGAAGACGTGCAAATCTAGCTCTTGCACGCGCTAAGCTTATTGGCTGGAGGTGCAGCGTCCTCGACGGAGGACTTGACGGAGGATCTTCTTCCCTTCTGCAGGCTCCGATGGAGCCGCCTAAGCTTCGTCAGGCATCGACGGTGCCTCAAAATCTGCAAGATGTCGCCGACAGGCTTGGCTCTCGTGCACGGGTAAGGCTTGTTACGTGGCCAGCTGCCGACCGCGACAGTCCCGCGGAGCTTCCGGGGCGCGGGTCTATGGCTGGTGTACACGCCGTATGGGCAGCCGCTGTGTTGCAATCCCGAACCAACCTTTTTCTTCTCTTGTTCGCGCGTACCACAGGCGGAAATATACGAGACCCTGCAGGGCATAGGTGGTGAGCCGGACGGACTCGCGACTCTGTTACGCCTTGAGCCGGTAGTGAACGACATCTGCACGCAGCTCAGCGACTCCTTTAAACAGGCTGTGACGAAGCGCTTGCTGCCTGAGGTGTCAAAGCTGCTGGGAGCCAGTGGATGGTCCAGTCAGCACCTCGGCTTGGGCCCTGCGAAAGACTCAACGCACCTCGACAATGGAGACGATATCAGTCCGAGTGCCTTTGTGTCGGGCGCGGGACAAACGCTGGGGCCCGACCAGGGTCCCGCGACAGTCGCGACTGTCGCGCTGCAGCCAGCCGGCGCGACACAGGCCCCGACCCAGCAACTGCACGCTGCTGGCGAGTCTCGCTTCGGATTTGCAAAGGATACAGCTGCCTCGACGATGCCGCCGCGCGCGGTTTCGGCAGGCGGCAGCAGCGGCACTCCGCCACCTGGCCCCGCTCAGCGCCCTCCGTCGGCCGCGCTCCCGAGCAACGGCAGCGCCAGCAACCTCATTCCCTCGGATCTCCTGGGCAACACGCTGCCCGGCCCCCTCGCAACCAGCAATGTTATCGGGCCTTCCGGGCTTTCTGCCGCTGCCCAGGCACCCAGGAACGCCGCCCCTGCAGGCGTTCCGCAGCCGCAGCCGCAGCCTCAGCAGCAGCAGGAGACGGGTCCCTTCACCGGCAGCAGCTTGCCCTCCACCTTGTCTTCCCACAACCAGCCAGCCGCCCCCTCCTTCGCCTCCCCCCCGGGTGCCATCTCCCACCAGCTCGCCCAGCTGACGCTATCCAGCAGCGCAGCGCCGCAACAGCAGCAGTACCCCCAGCAGCAGCACCAGCACCAGCACCCCAACGGGTTTGGGCTGCTGGGCCCCGGCCTGCGCGGCTCCTCCCTGGACCCGGGCCTCTCCGGCCCGCCTATCTCGCTCCCGGGCACCGAGCTGCTGCGCCCTCCGGCCCACTCCGTCGTGGGGCAGCTGGGCCTGGGTGGCGGGGGCAGCGGGCAGCTGTCGCTGCTCGGGCCAGCGCTTGGCAGTGCGCTGGGGCCTGCCGGGCAGCAGGCCCCCGTGCCCATGTTCGGCGGGGCCCCGGGCCCCAGCCCTGGGTCCGCCAGCCAGCAGCAGCAGCGGGTGCAGCAGCTGCTGCTGCAGAGCATCCAGCAGGGGGCAGGGCTGGGCGAGGAGCCGGTGGGTGCTGGTGGGCTGTCGCTCCAGCAGCTGCAGCAGTTGCAGCAGCAGCAGCAGCGTGCGGCGCTGGCAGGCTACGGCGGCCAAGGCCTGCCGCCACAGCAGCAGCAGCTGACGAACGGCAGCGCTACCCTGCTGCAGCAGCAGCTCTTGCTGCAGCAGCAGCAAGCGAGGAACGACGCGTTGGCGGCTTATCAGCTGTCGTTGCAGCAGCTACAGCAGCAACAGCAGCAGCAGCAACAGGCGTTCCTGACGGCTGCAGGCGCGGGAACCGCAGGTCCCGCACAGCTCAGCGGCCGCGCGTCCGTTGACGGCCGCTTTGCGGGCGCCTCCATTCTGCAGCAGCACCAGCAGCAGCTCGAGCAGCAGCAGCTGCTGCAGCAGCTGCAGGCCGACCCGGCCCTGCTGCAACAGTACTTGCAGCAGCAGCAGGGACAGCCGCCGCGCGGCATGGGCCTGGGCGGCGGCGCCTCGCACGGTCCGGCCGCGCTGTACCGTTCCTCCGCTGGCTTTGCGGGTGACGGCTCCACCCCCGGCGGGCCTGGCAGCGTCGCCACCAACCCCGCCTCCGTCGGCACGGCCCCGTCCGATGACGGCATCGACTACGGCTCCATCTTCTCCATACACCATCAGCATCACCACCACCACCAGCAGGGCGTGCCCAGCCCCGGCTTACAAGCCGTAGCTGGCTTGCCTCCGCATCACCCCGCCGCAGCTGGTCCCGCGATGGCGCCGTTGCCCATGTCGGACCTGCGCAGTGCCAGCATGAGCAGCACGGCCAGCGGTGGGCTGAGGGACCTGCAGTTTGGGGGCGTGGGCGGGTATCCGGCAGGTGCTCCGGGGATGCGCGCCTCGCCGCCGGTGGACGCACAGGCGCAGCTGCAGCTGCAGCAGCAGCAGACACTGGCGGCTCAGCAGCAGCAGCAGGGCGTGGCGGGGCGGCTTGCGACGCGCAGCGGAGCTGCGTCGTCGGTGGCGGACAGCAGGTCGAGCAGCTTCAGTGGGGTGGCGGGTAGCGGCGGCGGCGCGGCGACAGGTGGTGCGACGGTGCCGTCGCCGCCGGGGTCGGACGCGGCAGGGCCGGCGGAGGGCGCCAAGGCGCAGCCGCCGCTGTCGATGGCGGCAAAGCTGCAGCAGGTAAGGTGGCGGCGAGTGAAGACTTATGTTACAACGATGTGGGTTGGGCATTGTCAGAGTCCGTACGGCTCGGTGCATTGACGCCTTGCCACCGACGCTTCGCGCAGTTCCATGTGTACGGTGCCACAACAACCTGTGTTGCCTTGCCGCTGCCGTAGTCTGTCGCCAAGCCGTCACCCCCTGCCACGGGGCGCGGCAAGGTCGCCGGCGCGCCGGCTGGCCCACTGGCGGCATCGCTGTCGTCGCCGACGGCGGCCGCCGCCGCCGCCGTCAAGGTGCCGGCGGACATGCCCGGCCGCTTCCGCTGCCTGCCGCCCGCCGTGCAGCATCGCACGCTGACGCGTGACAACCACGTGGTGCTGGTGAGTGTATGCTGCTCTGGGTTTTTGCCCATCACGCTAGGCTGGGCGCGGAGGCTGCGTAGGGCAGAAGGCAGACGCACGTCGCACACTCCAGCTCCTGACCCGAACGGTGCACCAGATGTTACATGGAGGTGTGTTGACTGGTGGCCCGACTGGTGTGGCGCCGCCCTCGCCCCGCAGCTCAAGGACTTTGACGAGAAGGTGCTGTCCAAGATGACGCTGCTGGTGGACAAGTTCGGCGCCGGGGAGTGCCTGGCCATGCTGGACAGGATAGAGGAGGTGCTCAAGGGCAAGGTGGGCAGGAAACAGCCTTTTGTTCCATTCCAGTTCGTGCCGTACAACGCTGCTGGAGTTGGACTGGTTGGACGTGTAGCTGTGGGCACCTTCCCTGCCTGTGGCCGAGGGCCCTAGCTACCTGGTGGTCTCGTCCCGCAGTGCCTTGCACCCTGCACTCCGTTTCGCTGGGTGCGTACTTGCGTCCTTACCCGTACTGCCCCGCGTGCTTGCACACGCAGGCTGGTCGCCTGGCCAACGGCCCCGGCTACCTGGACGTGTCGGTGTCGACGCGCCTGGACGAGCTCAAGCAGCGCGCCAGTGGCCAGGTGCGTCACGCGGTGCTGTTGTATTCCATGCCCTGCCCGGCTTTTCGTCGTGGTGTTTGTCACGTGCCGCATGACCCAGATGGTATGTGGTGTTATGCCAAGCACACGTAGCTTGATAGCGACACCTCCACCGTAGCCGTCCTAGTTGTGGTGCGTTAAGGCAGACCCGCGCTGCCTGGTTTGGCACGCAGGTGACTGCCCCGGAGGACTACGCGCGCTCCACCCTGCACAGCCGCATCTACAACGAGCTGCGCGACCTCATCGCTCGGCACGGCTTCCTCAGCTGGCACCACTTCGACCAGGTGGGACCGGGCACAGGGCGGATACCCTACTCGGGGCGGAGGGCAACTGATTGCGGAGGGGCTGTGGTTTCGAAAGCGGAGGTTACCCTCCATCACTGGGGTCTCGGATGCACCCCTGCATGCTCCGTGCGCTCCCTGTCAAGAACGCTCCCTGTTTGGGGCAAGCCCGTGTTGGCACCGACTGCACGGCTTGACGAGGCTATAAGGCTAGTGCGGTTGCCAAGAGTTTTGCATGGCCGTCTCAACGACTGTGCAGCTTGCTGCGGACAGCGCCTGCACTTTGGACCAGTCTGAAACCAAAGCAATACCGTTACGTCGCTGCTTGCACAGGGCATTACCGTAGCAACGTGCGCAGAGGGATACCTTGCCCAAATTTGAGCTGTCTCTTGAAGCTGAGTTGCTTCAACGTTTCGCTGCCCAAATCTGAGCGGAGTCTTACTGCTGAGTACCTTCAATTTCGCCCCCGCTCCCTGCAGGGCATCATCAACATGCTGAAGAAGATGCCCAACAACGTTGCCATCGAGCGGCTGAACGAACTGGCGTACCACTCGTTCAAGAACGTGGACAACCCCAAGTCCTGCATCGTGTCCATCTTCACCACCAAGCCCAAGTACGTCAACGTGTAGGCGGTTGGCGGTTGCCGGCTGGCGGTGTGCGCCCTGGGGTGAGGAGGAACTCGGCGCACATGGGCGCCTCAAAGCAGTGGCAGCGTCCACACGCGGATGAGGCACGCAGGCCGTGCGAGTGTGGAGGAGTTAACGTCAGCGACCGCTGGTCACTGTACCCATGGCGGCCGCCTGGCCGGTCGCAGGTGGGTTGGAGTTGCAGATGCGGGAGCCTGTGAGATAGCAGTTCAAGCTCGCCTGCAGAGGAAAGCGGAAGCGGGATCGACTTTGATGAGGTATAGTAGGATAAGGAGCAGGTGCTGGGATGGGATCGTGGTGTGCAGGCGTCGGACTAGTGTGGGGTCGCAGGTTAGGTCCGGCCGTGTGCGCAGGGACGGCGGCGCACCATCGGAGTCGAAGGGGATGGGTGTTGTTCCCGCACGTTGAGCAACTCATTTGCTGCCACTGGTCAGCGTTTATGGAAGTGGCCTTGCTACGGGCCTTGAGACGGGCGTTTGGCAATCATGAGAACAGCGTTTAAGAGTTTGCTCATTTATCCCGTGCTACAGCTGCTTGGTAGCTGAGCTTTTCGTGTTTCGAGGTGCCTGCTTAAGGGTCGGTGCATGACTCGGCGTGGCCACTTGTCCTTGGCCCTCCTGTTGCTTACAAGTCGGTTTACATATGGCATGTTGAAGAGGTGACCCTCCGCTTCGTCGGTTCAGTTTTGCTTTGGCGGCACCGCCGCCGTGCACAATGGTGTGCAGCCTCAGTTGAGCTACGCAACCGAAAAACGAAACGGATGGGCGAGCGGTAGCGTATGCTTAGGCATGGTGACACACACAGTCTGGCGAATGCAGCTTGGGGATGTCGATGGTGCTCTTTGGATTTCACGGAGGGCATCCGCAGCGGGTGTACTTCGCAAGAAACTGTTGCGCAGCAACGTTTTGCTATCGGCGCCTCGAGCGGTTGGTGCGGTCGTGGCTTCCTCCTGTGGCGGCGGAGGGTTCTGCTTGTGGAGTCGATAGTGATAGCAGCTCTGATGGTGCTATGGGTTAACAGTCCTCCACCCTGGTGGTGCTGCGGGTGTTGCCGGCCACCACCCCTACAATAAGCGTAAAGCCCGGTTAGGGCCCCAGCACTGGAGTAGTGTGTGCACGGCAGTTGAGCGACTGTGCCGCGCCAGGAGTGTGTATTGCGCGTGGTTTGCTTCGGGGGTTTGTCAACACGTGTTGAGGTGTTTGCTTGCCGCTATGTTTCTTGCCTCTCATAAAAAGCTTTACTTCTTTTCGCTGTTGTGGAGCATCTGCACCGCCTCGGTGCCGATCTGACGGCGCGCACCGGTGTACGGACTCTGATGTGTTCCAGGTGGGCTGCACCTCAGCGGTTGCAACACCATTGCAACTGGTCTTGATTGTCTTGCATGCCTCGGTGAAAGGGCGTAGAAGCCGGTGCGGTGTCTTGGCGGCGCGGAGTTGGACGTCATGCAACGGTGCGGACATGTGGGTGTGGCCGATGAAGGGCAGCCCAAGGGTAGGGCGGCTCGCCCCTTCGTCGTATGCTCGTGCTGATGCATGTCCACAGCGTCAACTGTGTGTGCGGTGTGTGAGGTTGCAGGGAGTGGTCGAGACTGTTTGGATTTATCTTGTTGGTGTGGCGCGGTGGTGTGGTGGCCGGAGGGCAGTAGCAACGGCGGGAACGACGGCGTACGCTGAGGTCCCAGTGGGTAGGGAAGGGAAGTGCGTGCAGTGCCTGGCTTTTTGTCCAGTTGCCGATTCTTTCACTCCAGTTTTGTTGCAGGTGTTGCGCAACTTTCAGTGCTGTGGTATGTGGCGCTGACTCGGCTGGCGTTTGCATTACGGAAGCTGCAGGGAAGGTGCAGGGGCGAACGTCTATTAGCATGTGTACAGGAGTAGTAGTCTGCCGTTGGTTTACGCAACTGTCTGGCTGGCGTTTACATCACCGCACGCTGTCAGGGATGGGCATCGCGTTGCAAGTGCTCGCATGCAGGGCACGTGGAGGCTGTTGCTGGGACCTGTACAACAGAACCGCGCCGTAATTGTTACGGTAGCTGTAACTGTAACAGTTTGTACTCTAACAGTCATCGTGCATGATGCACACGGTTGGTCGTACCTGACCGCCTGCGACGTGTTTTGCCTGGAATAGCACTACAGCAGCACGGCATGGGGGGCGGGGGCGGTGGGGGGGCTCAAGCAACACCGCGAGGGTTCTCCCTGGTCCTCCACTCCGCAAGACCCGCAAGTGCCAAGGCCCGTATACGAGTGGGCTGCTCAGGAGCCAGTCTTCATGCAAGATGCTTGTTTGACATGCGGGGCTGGTTAGTATGAAGTGGACCCGCGCTGGTCAGCTCGAGCCCCTTGCCAGCAACTCGTCGCTGACGTGTGCTTTGCCAGCGAGCTGCAATTTCAATAGTGAATGCCTTTATCACCACCCTAGCTGGCAGGCTCATAAACGCTCTCTGCTCTTTCCCCATCGCAGGATAGTAATCCACCACCACAGCAGATACCTGGTATGAAGGAGAGCAGCTGGCGAGGGCGAGCAAAACTGCCCTAAGCAGCGGCAGGCAAACGCCGCACACCTCGGGTCTGCCCAGGCTGACGTGACGTGGGATGCACCGATATGATGGCTGCAGCAGCTCAACGTTCAACATGGCGGAGTTTTAGGGAAGGACAGGCGCCCAACCACGGTTGCAAGCAGGGGGTTTGAGCATGCCAAGAGCGGCCGTACGGGACAAGCCAGACGAGATAAGCCTGTGGCCTGTGGCCTGTGCCTCCGGAACCTGGGCGAACGGTTTCAAGATGTCTTAAAATCATATTGTCGGTACCTGCTCCGGTTTATAATTGTGTTTGGCCGTGAATGGGGCTGTATGCACTCAAGGCACGTGGGCAGAGGGTACAGGGCGGGGCAGAGTCCAATGCGTGGATAATTCAACCCGTCGCAGCTAGGGGCACATTCTTGGGAGCACTGCGTGTTATGTAAAGGTCCCTACGCGCCGTTGCCAGCATGTTTGCGCTACAAGTCCCGCGAGCTGCACCATTTCCGGTCCCTCACGCTCTTCAGCGCAGCGCGTACGTGAATTCAATATATCCACCTAATTTAAACTCTCCTCACGAGCATGCACTTGGCACGCGGCGCAATCATGCTTGCCCAAGCCCATGGCGTGCACATCGTCGCCGGTTCGCGCCGACGGCCGCTGCTCCAGCTGCCAGTGTAGCAGTAAACGAGGCTCCTGCAGTCATAGAACAGCTATTCCGCAGTGGCTGCCAGCCAGCCCTAACGGGGTGCTGGGGTGTGGCGGTTGAGCGCGTCCCAGGCAAGGGCCGGTGCATCGTCAGCACCCAGGACCTGCGCCCTGGGGACCTTCTCATTGCCTCAGAGCCTGTGGCTTACGTCACCTGCCCTGGGGGCATTAGCCCCGAGCCTGACATGCTCGCAGACGCGTGAGTGGTGCCTGCTATCGCACTCGTATTGCACCGCTGTGTCTCAACCAAGGCTGGCCCTGCCGTTACCCCGGTCCCCCGCCGCCCGCCTTTGCCACTGGCCCTCTGCTTCTGCCATCTACACGGCCCACTCGTCTGTCATCCCTCCTGCGCACGCCCGCCAGCACGTGGTTGTGCCGTACTCCCACTGCACCGCAGTGTACGGCGCACGCCCCTGAGCGCGGGAGCCAGGCAGCAGCTGCTAGACCTGTTTGCAGGGGAGGCGCAGCCTCCGCAAGAGGACGAGGAGGGCGGCACCGCCCATGGGATTGCTGGGGGTGGGGGCACGGGGAGCAACAGCAGCAGCACTGGCGGCGGCGGGAGCAACGGCGCGCCGCGACCGCTTACGGAGGAAGATCTGGACGACGATAGGCTGTACGGCATCATAGGTCGGTGTTGACGAGCATGCCTGCCGGCGCCGTACGGCGTCATGAGTCGGTGGGGAGCAGTGCACTGCACTGCAGCGCGAGATCCGCCGCCGCACGGCATGATAGGCCGGGTTTGTGTTGTGTTGCAGCGTGACTGCCGCTGCACCAAGCAACGATGGATTGTTGCTCGGGAGGCAAAAAGCTCACGGATCTCGACGGGTGCCTGATGCGGCACGGCAGTTAGGGCAAAGCTGCAAGGGGCCCCGTGGCATAAGGGGAAGGACAGCCGTCGTACAGTTCACGCCCATGTACCAGGTGCTGCCCTCCATGTGCACTCGCATGACGGCTGACCTGCCGTACCATTGCCGTACAGGTTGCAACTCGTTTGGGGAGGAGTTCCACGACATCCCCACCACCCGCCTGCAGCTGCAGCACGCCAGGAGGCAGCGGCAGCTGCTCGGCCGCCTGGGCCCCGGCTGCGACACCACAGTCGCCGCCGAGCCCCGCTCTGCGGTCGCTGACCTTGCGGCCGGCAGTGGCAGTGGCGAGGGCGAGGGCGCGGGCAACGAGGAGGCGGAAGCGGAGGACCTGGGCAGGGGCCACCTGGGCCTGTGGCCCTCTTTCTCCATGCTCAACCACAGCTGCCTGCCCAACGCCATCAACTACGTGGTGGGCGACAGGATGCTGGTCTTCGCGGCCCGCCACGTGCCGAAGGTGGGTCATCGCGACGCACTGAGCGGAGTCAAAAATCCACACGGTGTCACGGTGTCGCTGTGTTGTCATAGCAGGATCGCGCAGCACCGCCCAGCGTGTCGGTCACCGAAGTGCTGGTGAGCCTCTGTCGGCCGTGCCCGCCCCTGCGGCTTGCTTTCTCCATGGCTTGTTTTTGTAAGGAGCGGCCTGCCGTACGTGCCCGGGGACAGGCCCGGACCAGGGTAAATTTTGGCGTCGTGCGCCATACGATCAGCGCAAGCCTCCGGCCTTGCGTTGGTTTCCTTGCGCGTGAAATGCAGGTGACCTTGCATCCCCTACCTGAATGCGTTCCCTGCCGCGAACCCGCCTCTCCTGCTTGCATTCTCACCACCAGCGCCACCGATTGTGCTTACACCACCTGCTTGATCTGGGCCAGGGTGATGCAACAAACACCCGTCACCCTGGACAATTCTCCCCCCAGGGCCAGGAGGTGTGCATCAACTACCTGGGCCGCAGCTCTCTACGCCCTGTGGAGGAGCGGCAGGCGGCGCTGTCCGCCGCCTACCTATTCGCATGCGATTGTACGAGATGCCGTACAGAGCTGCTGCTGGCGGCGGGCGGCCCGGCGGCGCAGCGGGCGGCGGAGCAGATCGAGGTGGGTGTACGGCAGCATTACACCACCTGATAAGCTGATGGGTGAAGGCGCGTGCTTGCCGAACCGCTCAGTCCTGCCCCATAGGTAGCTAGGTACAGAAGGGCGGCTTTTAGTGAAGGCGCAATCGCAGCGTCGCGGCTCGCGAGCGAGCGCGCCAATTTCGCGGTTGACCCCACCTATGGTTGGGCCCAACCATAGGTGGGGTTTTGCTTTGACAGCGTGTTGGACCTTACAAGTCATGGGGCCGCAGGTATGGTTGGACCTAACCATAGGTTGGGTTTGGTCGCGACTGAGTTGACTACGTGCATCGGCACATGATAGCATTGGGTCGCGTCATATGTTGGGTCCTACACAAAGTCTGACCCCACCATATGTTGGGCTTTGACCAGGAGACCTAGCTGCGTCACCCCTGTTCATCGCATTTACGTTTCCTCGCGTTTACGCGTACCCCTGTTCATGAGTCTGCTCCATTCGCCGTGATCTGCGCAACCTGAAGAACACAACCTTGCACGTTTGTACCGCAAGACTTTTGCCAGGCTTCATGGCTCTTGTTGAAGGGTTTTACACCAGTACTTTTTTTTGGGCTGAGCCCCCGGCGCGAAGCGCACTCGGGGGGGCGAAGCCCCCGTGCCCCCTGGTCTGCGTGCGTCGACAAAAGTTTCAAATCTGGGCCCAACGGCGCATACCAGGTAGTAGGTATAGCTCTCCTCTATACCATGGCATAGGCCTGGAAGCCAGGAAAAATCGGAAAGAGAAGAACGGTTTCGCAACATGGACAAGGACACGTTGGAACATGCGCTCGCCCTCCGGCCGCAAAGCAATGATCAAGACTTACAACATATTAAAATAAGCTGCAAGAATGCACGAAAGAGTGGCTAGGTTGCTGGCTGTCGCAAACTTGCGGCAAACATTCAAAGCATGTCGTCAGCAACTCGGACGTGGAAATCGTGTTTCGCACTTGCCACAGCAAATTTTCAGCCCTTCATGATATTATGTAACTTCCGCGGCCAGGTGCACTTGCATTTCGCAACCACTCTCGGCAAGGGGAAGGTTGGCACGTGGCACGAGGCGGAGGCACTGCGCACCAGTCTTGCGTAATCACCGCATTTACGATCTGGATTAATGTATGGAAACCCTTGAGCCTCCGGCTCGTACATGGGTCGTTGCACAGGAGGGCGGGGAGAACCCTCGCCCTGTAACACTGACTGACTGACTGACTGACCACCGCACTTGGCCGGACTTGGCCGGACTTGGCATTGGGCCGGACTTGGCATTGAAACTTAAGACGCCCCCTGAGCAAGAAGGCTCAGCCCATTTTCCCAGCTTTTGCAAAGCTGACACCGCTTGTTTCCGATGAGAACGGTTACAGGATGAGAGGCGAGAGGAAAGCCCGGAGGGCACCAAACCAACCACCCAGGGCAGCAGCCCACGGGGCGCACCACGAGGAACCAACCGGCAAGACGGAAAGCCCCAGCAACCGCAAACTCACCGAACCGGACAAGGACAGGGCGGCTACTGCTACAACGCACAGAGGCAGAGCTCCGCCGGAGCACAAAAGCGTAGTACTTGTCGCTGCATAAGGGGAAGACTTGTAAACTGTCAGCTGCCCCTTTCGTAGTGCAAGCCCTGACGTGTCTGTAAGGTCCTCAGGAGCTGGTGTTAATGCCCTTCTTCAGCTTCCCTTGGTCACGTAGCAAACACACACGTGCATGTTCGCCGTTGCATGTTTGGTGCGGCAGGAGCTGTGATGCCGAGCCTTGGATGTCCATGAGGACCTCCGGAGCTGGTGTTGCTGCTGCTGGTTCCACTACATGTCCATCCTCACCCACACGCGCCCTCGTCCTTGCGTGTGTTCTTCTTGTACAGGTACCTTAATCATGTAGCCAGCAGTCATACGCACATGCGCACTTGCGTGTTCGCCTTCTGCATGCGGGAGCTGGTGGTGCAAGCCTTGGGTGTCCGTGCCTTACCCACATGTGCCCACGTCCTTGCGTGTGTGGCTGTTGCATGCGTGCAGGAGCTGGTCGCGCGTTGTGACCGGAGGTCGGAGGAGCTCAATGACCTAGCGGGGGCAGATGCGGGGGCGGGTGCAGGGGCAGCCGCTGCTGAACTGCACCGCATCCTCGAGGACGTACGGCAGGACGTACGGCAGCTGGACGGCGTCATTGCGGCCGCCGTACAGTCTCTGCCGCCCATGCCACAGGCGTCGTTACCGCAGGGGACCGGCGGGCCCTGCAGCCCAGCGCCGCCCGCAGCCCCGGGTGGCAGCAGCGCCTCTCAGCACGGCCAGGGCCAAGGGGCAGGAGGGAACGCCGCGCTGTGGCTGGCGGCCAGCGCATTTGACCTGCTGGGGCAGTTGACCATGGTCTCGGAGCTGGCGGGCGACGTTGACCGTACGGCACTACCCGCCCTGGAGCGGCAGCTGTCGGTGTGCGCCGCCGTCGCGCCTCACTCGGACCTGCACATGTATCTCAGCGTGAATTGGCTGTCGTTGGTGCAGCGGGCAAAGGGGCCGGGCAGCGACGAGGCGGCGGCGGCGGGCGCCGCCGTACGGGAGCTGCTGCGGGGGCGGTATGGAGGTACGGCTGGCGGGCTGTCGGAGGAGGCGCTGGACGAGCTCATGGCGGGGGCTGCGTGTGGGGTGTCGTACATTGCTGTGTGAGCGGGCGTTGGGAGGCGAGCGCGGGGCTGCGGTTTGGAGGGTGCGGGCTGCCGGGGGTGGTGGTTGGCTATGCTGATGCCTGGGGTGCATGGGCGAAGCGGGCTCATGGGGCCTCAGCCACTTGGACCCGTACAGCCCCTGTCGTACCCATGCTGTACTCAGTGCGGGCGGGTGTACTCGTGCTCTGGTGTCTTGAAAGTGATTGGCTGCAGGGCGTAACAGGAAACATTCGGGGTGCCGTACGGAGCAAAGCGGGCCAGCGAGTTGGGGAGGGTGGGAGCGATGGGGAGGGCGGAGCTGGGGAGGGTGGGAGGGTGGAGCCGGGGAGGGTGGGGGCGATGGGGAGGGCGGAGCCGGGGAGGGTGAGCGATGGGGAGGGCGGAGCTGGGGAGGGTGGGGAGGGGGCGGAGACGGCAACGTTGGCGGTGTTGGTTTCCCGGCATGTCGCTGGACGGACATCCCATGCTCTCCGTACTCGCAGCACATGTGACAGGAGGGTTGACGGGGACCACAGCCTGGCGTGCGTCCTGGCGGTGCAGGGCGGTGCGGCTGGCTTGGCTTTCAGATGCCTGTCAAATGGGGTGCCGGTAATGGATGAATTTGGTTGCGCCATGGGAAGGCCACAGGCAGTCCCCCCCTTGGCCACGTTCACCTGCCTCGTGGTACCGCAGCACCGGTGCTGCACGACAGGTGCTGTGTTGCTCGGAATGCTGCACTGCTCAGGCGGCAGGGGCTATCGGCTCTGCCGTAATTTAGGCCGCAAGGAGTTAGCTGATGAGAGGGGGTGTTCCATGGGCGAGGACTAGGCAGCAGACCAGGCAGGCGCAGGCACAGCATGCTAGGCCACTCGGGTTCAGCGTTTTGCATGACGACGGTGCAGGTTCGTACTTACACGCTCAGTCTGTTGAAAGTACTCCGTGTGCTGCTTAGAACGTTGTGCGCAAGTGTCCTTTGCAAGAGTCCTCCCCAACTCGACCACAGGGGACACAAGGCCCAGTGTCCTTTGCAAGAGTCCTCCCCAACTCGACCACATGGGGCGACAGGCCGTTGGTCCTGGCGTACCGCGCATGCGAGCCCCGTTGACAAATCGCAATGCGGATGACAGCTGCGCCTTCGCGGCGATGGGCATATGCAGCAGAGTTCCAATGAGTCAGAAAGGTGCCAGAATTTGACCCGCTGCTGTCGTTTGCGCTCACAGCGACACTCCTTTTACAAGGGTCCCACCTGTCGAGGCACAGCCGCACGGAAGGCACGCCTCACGCTTGCATTCTGCATATAAAACCCACATTGTAATTGATTCATCAACCCTCTTTTCGTCGCGTGGATTCGTCGCTGTCGACGGCAGCATGGACCCAGCCGCCGCAGCTCCCGCTGCCGAGGGCGCCCCGCCAACGAAGAAGCTGAAGTCGGATGATAATCGCCCAGCTGCTGGGACGGCAGGCGGACACCACCTCGAGCCAGGCATTGTGTCGGAGGCTGTCATGGGCACGGCGGAGCAGTTGAATGCCGAGTACCAGGCGGCGGAGCCCTACCGCCACTGCGTCATGCGCGACCTGTTTGACGTGTCGCTCCTTCGGGAGGTTCGGGACGAGATCATCAACAACATCCAGGCGACCTACAAGGAGACAGACCTGTTCAAGGTCTTCCAGACAGGTGGGGTGTTGCACACGGGTCGTTGACCCAAAGCCCCCAGCACCTCGGCCCGCCTCGCACCTGCTCACAAGCCACGATCCCTCATCCTTAACGCCTCTCCACACCTATCGAAACACTAGACTGATGGTGCACGTCAACAGGTGTGGCCCAGTTCGTTTGGGACGCCCCGAAACCAGGGGCTTCATGCCGTGCCACGGCTGGCCTCCCGCGTTCCCCCTGCACTCCCCGCTGCACCCCCCCCTACTACCTTCTGCCCCATACACAACTGCACGCCAGAACCCCCCAGGCGAACCCCCAGGCACCAGCTTTTCGGTGATTACGCCAGACGCCTTACACGGTTTCCTCGCGCTAACCACGTACGGCACCCCCAGGCGACCTGGGCAACCTGGACTCTCTGGACCCCGAGGCTGCCGCCAAGCTGCCCGGCCTCATGAGGCTCAAGCGGGCGCTGTACAGGTGGGATGAGCCAGGGGGGGTGGCACCGCGCGGCACTACGGGGGAAAGAAAGGAATCGGAAACAGTCGGCCTGCAGAGAGCGAGGTGGAGGGAGGGGGTTGGGGTAACCGCAGAGCCGCGGAGGAACTTGGGTGGGATGGATGCATGCACTCATGAGGCACAGGCCCCTAGTCGGTGCCAGCTTTGTTGAAGGGCTTGTGAGAGGGTGTCGTACATATGTGCAGGTGGGATGGAGGCAGGGGGTGGGGTAACCGCACAGGGGCGCCGAGGGGCTTGGGTGGGAAAGACGCATGCACGTGTAAGGCACAGGCATCAAGCCGAGCTGCTGGCTTTCCTTCATGGGCTCGTCAGTGGGTGCCGTACACGTGAAGTTGGACGGGCTTTGGAACGAGCAGGTGCTCCGTCCCGCGTGCCAGTGCCGCGGAGTCACGAGGGGGCCCGCACCGCCGCCCCCCGTTGACCCCACCCCCGCTGCCCGCCGTCGTGTGAGCATGTGTTACTCGTTGCCATGCTGACTAGCCAATCATCCCCGTATGCAGTGACGAGTTCCGGGCGTTTGTGACGCGCGTGACCGGCTGCGGCCAGCTGTCCTCCCGCACCGACTGCTCCTGCAACGTGTACGCGCACGGGGGGCACCTGCTGTGCCACGATGACGTAATCGGCACGCGCCGCGTGTCGTACATCATCTACCTGACAGACCCGGACGACGCGTGGCGGGCGGATGACGGCGGCGCGCTGGAGCTGTACCCGTGCGTGGCAGGTGGGTTAGCAGCTGGCTGGGGCACGTGTATTAACCGGGTGGTGGTGCTAGGTTGGGAGTGGGCACGAGTATTGCAGCGCGCTGGAGCTGTGCCCGTGCGTTGCAGGTGGATTAGTGGCTGGCTGGGCCACGTGTATTAACCGGTCGGCAGTAAGGGTGTGGGATTGGGACGGCGGCGTGTTGGAGCTATACCCATGGGTCGCAGGTGGGGCAGCAGCTGGCTGGGGCACGTGTACTTTCCTGCGCGTCTGCCTGTCCGGCATGCTACACTTCGCCCCCGCATCCGAAATATTCTACACACCTTGCACTCAAATTGTCCTGTCCTTGTTGCCCTTGTCGTTGCCACTCCCCTGACTCCCCAGACCAGGACCACACCCCCGCTACCGACCCCACCCTTGCCCACCTGCCCACCTTCAACACCATGGCCATGTTCACCGTAACGCCGGGTAGGTAGCTGCAGGAAGCTGCAGTGGGCAGTTCTGGGAACGCAGCGAGGAGTTGCGGGAAGCTGCGGGGAGGAGTTGCGGGAAGCTGCTGGGGCCAGCGGCAAGCTGCGCAAGCCGGCTGTAGCAACCAGCACTGGAGGCAACGAGCTGACTCGGAGTACGAATGTACGGCACCTGGGGGGCATGGGCTGATGGTGCTCGCGACCAGCAACTGTATCGGGCACGGGAACCGGTCTCCCGTCATGCCGTATGCACTGAGGTTGCCTTGCCCAATAATGCCGTGCTCTCCTTTACCCCGTCCCTCCTTTACCCCGTCCCTCCTTTACCCCGTCCCACTGTCCTCTTTCCTCGGCTCCAGGCCGCTCCTCTCACACGATGCAGCAGGACACACATCCTCAACCCCTGCTCTTAATGTGCACTTTCCTTGCTCTGTTCGTGCTCCTGCCCCCAACCCCAGGCTGCTCCTTCCACAGCGTGCAGGAGGTGTTCAGCTCAATCCTAACCGACAGGACACACACCCTAAATACACATCCATGCTGCCCCGCCACCACCCCCAGGCCGCTCCTTCCACAGCGTGCAAGAGGTGTTCAGCCAGGACAAGCCGCGCATGAGCATCAGCGGGTGGTACCACAGCGACGCGCCGCCGCCGAACGCTGACAAGGCCTCGCTGCAGCAGCTGCAGGTGCGTAAGTGCGCATGTGTATTACCGCGTGGCATGCAGGGTGGGGTGGAGAGTGGTGGGTTGGTGGTACTTCAGCGACGGGCCGCCCTGGCTGCCGGGCGGCGGTCGATGGGACACCGCCTTGCTGACAAGTTTTGTTCGTTGCGTGCAATGAATCTGCGTAAAACGCAGCTGCGCGACATATATGACATGGATATGCAATCCTACATTGACTCTATCTCTTGCAGCTGCGCGCCGGCGCCGACGCCGCCACGTGCCACGCGCCGCTGTCCGGCGGCGAAGGGCGGCTGTCGGATGACGACCTGGGGCTGCTGGTGCGGTACGTCAACCCGGTGTACCTCTCGGAGGCAAGGTACGGCAGTGTACGGCAGGCAAGGGGGGCAGTACCTGTACAGCAAAGGTGGTGCCGGTAGTGCACGTCGGTGCTGTCGCCGTATGAGAAGAAGGGCTCGTCGGGGGCCTGCACAGCTTTGGAGGGTAGAGGAAAGATGCAGAACAGCGTCTTGGTGATGCAGCCCTCTGTATGCTTTGTTGAGAATATATGATAAAAAGTGATAGTGCGAGTGCGAGGGTCCAGTACAGGGCCTGAGTAGGCATTGCGGTGTTGGGATTCCTGCCCCGCCAGTGTCCGTTGTTGTCGGAGGCCCCGGAGGCCCTGCAACTGACCTTGAGTCCGTGTGTTGGTTGCCCGCCCCCGCCCCCCGCTCCCCGCCCCTGCCGCTGTTGCAGCTGGCCCAAGATCCGCGCGCGGTTCGAGGAGGAGGGCAGCGTGCAGCTACACAACTTCCTCAAGAAGGACCTCGCGGAGCGGGTGCGTGGGTTAAGGGTGTGTAAGTTGACTGCAATGCGTTGGGCGGGCTGCTGGTCCGCAGACAGCTGTCTCGATGCCTGGACCTGGCGGAGCGGGTGGTGGGTTAAGGGGGTGTGAGTTTCGGCGGTGTGGGTTCAGGGCAGGCTCTGGGTGCAGCTGCGCAACTTTTTGTGTTGCACCATTGTAGAACGGGTGCGTGATCTGGCGGTGTGTGGGTCGGGGGTGTTGTTGCTTTTTGTTGCGCGCGGGGGTCATGACAGTCGGACACGATACGGTGATGCGTGAGGCCCGCCCTTTACACGTGTCTTCCTGATGTGCCCTCTGCAGATAGTTGCGTGCTGCGTGTCGGAGGACGCGCAGGACAAGCTGGGCGGCAGCCAGCGGCCCAGCTACAAGGCGGGCGTGCGGGACGGATGGGAGAGCGTGGGTGGGTAACGAGGGGGGTAGCAGCGGCAACCGCCAAACGGAAACAGTGGGTGACGAGGACGGAAGGAGGGGAAGGTGCCGCTGGGGATAGGGGCGGCGCGGCCGATGGTTCAGGCCTTCATCATCCCGACGCGCCTACGGATCACGTGCCACGGACGCGCGCGTTGCCGTCATGATGCCGCACCTCCCCGCGTCCCCTTAACCCACACCCCTTACCACCTCCTGTACCTGTGTGCCTACCGCCTCCCCGCCAGGCCCCAGCCACAAGCAGCGCTACCTGCGGTACGGCGGGTCGCCCGCCGCCGCCGCCGACGCGGCCGGCGCGCACGCGGGCTCGCTGCTGGCACGTGTGCGTGCCGAGCTGCTGGGCTCCCCCGCCTTCGCACGGCTGCTCAAGGCCTTCACCTCCGTCACCATGCTGGGGCAGACGGGGGAGGTGCGCCGCTTCAGGCCAGGTGGGTTACGAGGTGTAGGTTGGCGGGTGTGGGTTAGCAGAAGGGATGTGGGTTGGCGGGAGCTGCTCAAGGCCATCACCTTCAGCACCACCGGGACAGACGGTAAGGGTACCGGTACTCACTTTCCGCGGCAGGGTGCATGGTAAGGTGTAGGCGTAAAACGCGAGGAACCATGTAAGCCGCTATGTAAGCCCCAGCTTATTTCCATGGGACACCGTGAGGTCAGTCCACTCAGGTGCGTTTGCAAGAGTTGCGGCACGCGGTCTGCTTGCATGCCTTTGGGAGGCGACGCGGGACTTGCCAACACCTCCGTCAAGACCAAGTTCCGCACTACCACGTCACGGCTTTGTGTTTTAGCATGGTTAATATGTAAGCCGCTGGGGAAGCACGGAAACGCTGGGCCCTGCATGGGTTAAGGGGCGGCAGGCAGGCCTGGCACATCCACTTGGGCCCTCTGCACGGTGTGGAATGGATGGTGCTACTGATGATGATTAGGGTGCACCACGATGTGCATGTGGCCACCTCCCACCACCCCCAGGCCTGGCTGCGCCATGTCCGGTTAGTAGGTGGTCAGCGGAACGCATGAAGTGGCATCCCTGTCCCTCATTGTACTGCTCCAGCGTTCGCGACCTTATGCTGTCGTACACCACCACCCCCAGGTCTGGACTACACGGTTGCGCACTACGGCGTGCTGACGCAGGACCCGCGGCTGGACGCCGTCATCACCTTTGTGGACGACGCAACGGACCCCAAGGCGGAGGCGTGGCAGGTATGCAGTCAGTAGTGCGAGCAACTGGGGCGCGCGTAACACGCGAGCAAAGCGTGAAAGGTGGTGTGACCAAGTGGGGTGTGCGTGGTGTGTGCCGGTATGCACAGTGCCGCAGACCCCAAGGCTGAGGCCTGGCAGGTAGGAGGGTGGTGCGACCAGCTGTGTGCGCATGGTGGGTACCGCTATGAACAGCGTGACGGACCCCAAGGCGGAACCGTGGCAGTTGTGTAGGCCGAGGTGTGATCGGGCCCGAAGGCAGGGCAGGGCGCCGGTGGGAGGAAGGTTTACAAAAGCAGGCGGGGCGTAGGTGGAACCGAGTGTGGCCGTTGGGAGGCTTGGAGTGTGCCCCGTGTTGGTGTCCGCTGCGCGATTGGTCAAGCGACGTCCGCACGACGCCTTGCGGATTCACGGTGGCCAGAGAGGGTTTCCCAGTCGATCAGCCACGACCAGCACCCGGGCAACCTCGTCACGTGTGCTATGGGCTTCGGTGCGTGTCTGCTGGCCAAGCATGCGGGCATCGAGTATTAAATTTCAGCGCTGAGATGTCGCTAGTCGAGTTACCAGATAGACACTCGTCATTTGTGCGGTTCCCTTGCAGGCCGGTGAGGCCGGCGGCTTTGAGGCGCACCTGCTGGCGAAGGACGGATTGAAGACACACACGTACATATACATACATGTCTACCACGCACATGTTTAACCACGTATTGCTCATTGCATTTCGCTACCTTGCCTGCAGGCTGGTGAGGTCGGCGGCTTCGAGGCGTACCTGCTGGCAGAGGACGAGGGCGACGGCAAGAAGGCGGCAGAGGAGGTGTACAGAGTCAATGTGGGTTCGCTTCTTCACCTAGATGTGCTGTCTAGTTGTCGTTGGCAGGCTGACGGATGCAACCCCCACCCCAGGTGGACGGGGAGGCGAGGTGCGTACTTACACACCCTGGTGTGGCACAGCGGGAAACCCATTTCGCCCACAAGAGTTTCTTGTTGTGATTGTTACTGCAATCGTAATGCACGTCCAGGCCTACGCCGAGCATGCACGGGCGACTCGATTCACTCTCCTTTTTCAATGCTTGCATTTCATAATGCACGCTCAGGCCGACGCGGAGGAGAGCGGTGTGCTCAACGTCAACGCCGCAGCCAACACGCTGAACCTGGTGCTGCGCGATGAGGGGCTCATGCGCTTCGTAAAGTACGTCAGCTTCGCAGCGCCGGGCAGCAGGTGGGAGAGGCGGAGGGGGGGACAAAGTACGGGAGGGGGGTGTTGTACGACAGGTTACGGCAGTTTACGGCAGGATGGTAGTGTATGGTACGGCGTCAGAGGGGCGCACACGAATGCGCGTATTGCGTGCGGCAATGGAAAGTTGAGCGCTCCGCGTGGTCCGACGCACCTTGACCAGTCGCAAGGGTGGAGAAGCCGGGCGTTGGGTGTGCGCGCATGCTGATGAGCGCTTTAGTTTCCGCTTTTGCGTTGGTGCTTTCACACCGCAGGTGGGACATTGCGATGGAGTACCTACCTGAGGATGACAGTGATGACGAGGAGGAGGACGGCGAGGGCAAGGGCGGGCAGGAGGCCGGGGAGGAGGAGGAGGCGGGCGGCAGCGGGAGCGCGGGGGCGGAGGGGGACGAGTAAGAGCTGATGGGTTGAGGCTAGTGGCGGTTGTGTGCAAGCGGTGTGGGGTATGTCGTGGGTGGCTGGTGCAGGGGAAGGAAAAGGGGCGGGTGTTTGGGTGCGGTGCCGAACGGTGCGGTTCGGGCGGGTGGTGGGGTGATGGCGGCAGTTCCCAAGGCTCGTGGTGCAGTCATTTGGTGACGTGTGCGGGCTGTGGAGGTGCCTCGTGGGTCTCATGTGCTCCGCCGCGGCACCAGCGCTGTGCTGGCCTTGAGTAAGCGCGTGCGTTCGCGGGCATGGACCGGTATGTGTGTGCGGCAGACACGCGGACCTGCTGGGAGCGCACGCGCTGGCGAGCCGCGTCCACTGACGGCACGATGTCCCCTTTTATGGCTTGCAAGCTGCTCGCACGGCTGTAGTACGGCAACCCTTGACAGCTAAAGAAGCGTTATATGTAGGACTCCTTGCGTGTTGCTCTTCGCGTGTGGGATGGCTGTCATGGCTGTACCTGTGTGTGCCACGCAGCAATGGTGCGTGCTGGCCGGCGGTGCGATGGCACGGTCTTGTACAGCATACGTAGGGGTACGACTGGATACTCTTGGGAGTGCCGTGTGGTGCGGTCCGCACGAGGCCTGAAGCAGTCCCGGACCGAAAGCTCTAGACCCCATCTGGGCACGCTGTTGCTATGCTGGAGAATCGGGTCTTGCTGGAGGCGCCGCCAATGTGCTTGGACGGATGTGCCAGTGCAAGGTCTTGGAAGCGACGGACCGCTACGTACGTACAGCATGCCTTGCTAGCACGGCGGTCTCTGTGCGGGTAAGCTGCTCCTACACACTCTCCCTCTCAGGGGAGCTCCCTTGCTCCCACTGCTATGACACCCTCCCTGAACGTGGGGTGCACCCCGACACCCCGAGTTGCAGCCCATGCGCGCATTCGTGCGGCCACGAGAGCATGTGCGCCGCCAGCCGGGCAGGGCAAGCTGGGCCCTGGCTGCCATGGGTTCCTAGCCCGACAACGCACAAACGGCAACGAGCCGACAACACGGCTATGTGCGAGGTCCATGAATCTGGAGCAGTGCACCCCTTGCCGTACGATTCGCTATGCGCGTATGCGGCATGCCCCGGCAGGCCAAGGAAAGATGCAGCTCAGGTAAGGGGTGTAGGGGACTCTCTTATTGATTGCAACTTTGCAAGTGCGCCCTGCGTTACTGTGAGAAACTCTTGACCCCCCGAGCCCCGGCTCGTAACAGGTCGATGCACCTGGTTGCACTTGCGGAGGAGTCCGCCGCCGCTGTGTAACACTGACCAGCACTGACTGACTGACGGACCCGGCAGCAAAGGTACCTACCTGCGCGCCCCGTACCGGTATCATATCTCGTGTGGCCCTGGTTGCAACCGCGTGCGGGTTCACCAAGGACCCGGCGGCCGCATATGCTGGCCGCTAAGGTTGGGCCGCAGCCGACCTCGCGCTCACGCACCGATCCAACAACCTTAAGCTCTCCGCAACCTAGCCTCGGCACTCCAAAGCTGGACACAGCAACTGCCGAGCAGCTTCTGCAGGGTTTTCTGATCACTACGGTATCTTGCAGTCATCATGGTACGGTAGGTCATGAGTAAATGGTGCACGTCGAGCCCTGTCGTGGCTGGCCGCCAGTGCAGGGACATCCAAGTGTATCTGACGTGTCTCCCCAGGTATCCCAAAGGCCAAAGCACTGCAATCACATACGGGTATATAGCGGCTCCTGCCCCGGCTGCAACTCAGAGCCTTCACATGTCTGCGCCTTATTGTTACAGCTTATTCTCTTGGAACTTGCGTGGCTCTTAGCCTACACAAGGTCACACGCAAACATGGCAGTTCAGTCCGCAACCGGCGGCATGCAAGTACTCGGCTCCTGCTGTGTGCCGGTAGGCCAATCCTGCTCTCACTCTCAACCATTGCACTCAATATACAGCAGTACCAGTCAGTATAGCCGAGAGAATTGCCCAGCAGCCCGGGCGCAAATGCGCAGCTCTGGGGCAATGTGTCTTAGCACGTTGAGCAGCAGCGAACACAGCCATCAACGCAGCAGGCAACGACTCGCAGATGCTGTTGACTCCATCTGGGCCTCAGCCGCCACCACTGTGCGGCATCATAGTACGACCACAGTAACGGCCAACCCACCCTGTGCGGTTGTAGGTATGCGAGAGCCGCGTGAGAAGGTGCGTGCGGGGCACATGGCGCGAGTTGCCGACTGTGGGACAGCCCAAACGTTCAACACCGGCACCCCATGTAGCCACCTGCCGGGCCCTCACATCAGCCTCACTAGCTACATGATAAGCCACAAGGCCACACCACTCGCGTCTGCGTTGCACAAGTGCAACCTATGCATGTCTTTGCGCACCTAAGCATGGACACCAACAACGCACAGGCGGGCTGACTTGCAATGGAATGGAGTATCGAACTCACATCACTCAGCGCAGCAGGCTACGCGTACGTAGACCCAACGAACTCGAGGTGTAGCCATGTCTATTGCAGCCCCGAGCATGCAATCCGACTGGGGATGCATCAGACGCGCGTGAATCCGCGCAGCACAATGCCCCTCCTCCATGAACAACCCAAACGACCGCACATCTCTCCTGCATGCCTGTCTCTTATTAGCCACATTTGGCCACACTCCCTGGGGCCGCCTCACGGAGCTCCAACAGTCCTGGATCACGTCCGCCCCGCCATCAGCCACAACTTCCCACCGCATTTAATGCAACATTGCCAAAGCGCTCTTCCACAAGGCAACAATAAGCCCAGCCATAGCAGCACCATGCTCCTCGCCCATGGCATCTCTGCACCACAATCCGTTGCGTAGAGTCCCGATTGTGTGCAGAGCGCCAGTCTCCCCTTGTTGCACGATGCCAGCCATGCCGGTGCACAAAGCCACGTCAGCACCTCCCTTACTCCCACCAAACGCTGCACGGGACATGCTAGTTGCTCTGCAGCAGTAAATTAGATGAACCTCTAAGCCATCCATTCGCTCTACGGCATCCGCGAGCACAGATCAGCAACCCGACACGCCGCAGAGCCGGTCGACCACGTATGTTCCCAACCGCGGACTTCGTGGTACTCCTTGCAGCCAAAATCCCCATCTGGTCCACCCTTGTGCGTAAGTATGCAAACTCTGAAGCTGATGTAAGGAGGCCAAAGCAGGCCACCGCCGCCACCTGCACCGCTCCGCCCACACTCAGGCGTCCACACCACCACGCCCCACACGGCTCGACCCCCCTGCCACCAACGACACGTGGCACCTCACACGTTCACCATCGACAGGGCACCAGCCGCCCGCACCAAGTCGGCCATCGTCAGCCTTCCATGGCTCTTATTGGCAAGCGCCTGCAGGTCCAGCATGATGTTGGTGCCCTGCAGCTGCACCTGCAGCGGCCGCTGCTGCTGCTGCTGCTGCACCTCTGGCCCCGAAACCCGCAGCCTCTGCCGCGGCCGCTCCTCCTCCCCACTGCAACCCGCCGGGCGCACGGGCTGCTGCCTCGAGAACGTGAATCCCTGCGCCGTACGGCCCTCGGTCCGACTGCCATCCTGCGCTGCCAACAGGGCAGAAGCCGGGACGGCGGTGCGGGGCACGGCATTGATGACAATCTGCTGCTGCTGCTGGTGTTGCTGCTGCATGAAGTTGAGGTGGCCTTGGTGTGCTGTCGCCTCCGTTACACGAGGAACGGCAGGGACGAAGGCAGAGTTTGCGGAACCGCCGACGATGTGCGGCTGGTCGGCCGCGCGCCGGAAGGACACCTGCTGCTGCTGCTGCTGCAGCGGCTGCTGGGTGTGCGTAAGCTGCAGGGCCTCAGCGCGGGCAGCAGCGGGTTGCAGCGTGACCCGGGAAGCGTTCGGAGCCTGCTGCTGTTGCTGCTGCTGCTGTGGCTGCTGGGTGTCGACAGCGTGTGTCGAGGGCTGGCGGGGCAGCGGTCCGCTCTGATTGCGTCGGAGCATGAGGGAGAGGGTGTCCACGGCGAGCTGCTCGTCAGTGGTGGCTGCCGGAGCAGCGGCAGCGGCGGCGGCAGCAGTGCCCGGGGCCTTCCTGGCGGCGCCAACGGACCCATCGTTGCTGCAGGGCCGGGAAGCGTCCGATGCCTGCTGGTTCTGCTGCTGCAGCTGCTCGTTGGCGCTGAAGCGGGCGAACGGGTCTGCGGTGTTGGCGACAGCGGTGTTGGCGGCGGCTGGCTCGCTGCTTTCGACGCGAGCGGGGGAGGGCAGCAGGAAGGAGCTGCGCCGAGCGAACGAAGGATGGCCGTTGGCGTCCTGTGCGTCGAGACGGTCGGCGGGAGGGGCAGGGGCGCCGGGGGCACCGCCGCCGCTGCTGCCGGCCTGCGGCTGCGGCGGCGCCGCCACCATGCCGGTTCCGGAGGACGCCGAGGCCGAGGCCGCGGCGTTGGGCGCCGTACCGTTGCGGCAGCCGTTGGACGCCAACGACTCCTTGAAGTCTAGCAGCATGGCCATGCACGCCTGGCACGCCGTCAGGGCATCCTCGGCTGTGGTGTAGGTGCCTAGGGAGCGGCACGCGCCCTGGATCCACACGCCTGCGCCCGGCCGGCCCTGCTGCTGCTGCTGCTCCCTGCCTCGCACCTGCTCGTGGGCGCTGCCGCTGCCAGAGGGTGCGTTGGAGGCGGAGGTGGGCGGCGCGGGCGTCCACGTGTACCCCATCAGCCCGCTGTCCTTGCACGGCACGACGCAGTCAACCGTCGCGCCCTCTGGGATGCTACGGAGTACGGCAGCGAGGAAGCGGGACACCACGCTACCGTTGGAGCACGTGGTGGCGTCGGAGGCCGGCCCGTGGGTAGGTGCGGAGGACTGCGGGCGGCCGGCGGAGGAGGTGGGCTCCGAGTGCTGGCGGTGGGAGAGGATGTCGCTGTCGTTGGAGGGGTTGGGAGGGGCAATGGGTTCGGACTTGACGGGACGGGGGGCAGCGGCGGGAGCGACGGGCTGCCATGCGGAGGCGTGGTGCTGGTGGTTGGGGGAGCGCGGCGCGGGGGCATCCGGGGCGGGGGCAGCGAAAGCGGGAGGGGAGGAGGTGCGGGAGAGGTTGGGGACGGCGGGGCTGAGCTGGATGCTGCTGCCGGCACGGGCGAGGTTGAGGGCGGCGGCGGCGGTGGAGGTGCCGAGGGGCTGGGGGCGGGAGGTGGCGACGATCTGGGCGCGGCAAGGGGAGGGCGGTGCGTCCGCGGCCGAGGAGGTTAGCGGCGACGGTGCAGGGCCGGAGGCATGTATCGTGATGCCGTTGCTGCCGTTGTTGTTCAGGTGTGTCAGCAGCGTGGGCAGCAGCTGGTGCACCAGCGCGCCCTCCAAATTGAGGTTGACGCCGCCGCCACCGGCGGCAGCGTTGGAGAGGCTGTTGACGTTGATGCTGATGTTGCCGCCGCCGCCAGCGGCGCTGGACAGGCCCAAGCGGGGGGCAAGGGCCTGCAGCAGCCCCTCGACACCGCCGTTGGCCGCCGCCGGCGGTAGCCCCGGGGCAGCGGCGGCAGCGGCGCCGCCGTTTGCGAGCGACGCCTGCAGCAGGCCCATGAGGACCTCGGTGCTGGAGCCGCCGGCAGGTGTGACGGCGGTGGCAGGGGCGGTTGGCGCGGCGACGGCAGCAGCTGGGGCCACGTTGACGGTGACGTGGGGCATGCCGGCGGCGGCGACGCTGCTACGTGCCAGGGCGGCGGCGAGGGGGTCGGCGGCTACAGGCGGGTAGCCGCCGCCAGGGGACAGCGTCAGCGGGAAAGCCCTGCCGCCAACGGGGGCGACGCCGACGGTGCCGCCAGGTCCAACGCCGACATGCATGGTGACGGGCAGGTCATCATCGAAGCCGTTGCCGTAACGCCGCCGCTTGGCGCCAACGCCGCCGGCCTCCTCCTGCGCCTCCAGCATGCGTTGCTTTTCTGCAATGAGGACAACAGGCAGTCGGGAGGGGAAGGGCGGGCGTGGTCAGTTGTTGTTGGTGACGAGAGCGCGGCATGGCAGCGGGGCCCCGCCATGCCCCCACGCTTTGCTTTCAGCCACCGACATGGGCCCAAACCCCTAAACGCCGCTTGTTGCCAGGGGTGCACTGTGCGACGCCATACAGCCAGCCATACGCCCGACTCACCGATGAGCGCCTTGCGCGCCTCTCGCACGAGGGCCTCCAGCTTCGCATCCGTGACAAGCTCCCCATTGGGTCCCACATAGTCCTCGTAGGGGAAGTTGAGCTTGGCTCGGGAGCCGCGGACGCGAAGGGCCACCTGGGGCGAGGGAAGGGCCACGGGGGCGGGGGTGGGGGTGAGCGCGAAGGGCGTTGAAGGAGCCGCAGGTCCACAGGAGGCCGGCATGAATGCAAGCTGCAGAAACACATGGAAGAGCCTGATTCAAGGTGCAGCATCCGGCGTGTGCGGGGCAGTAGGCGGGGGTGGTGGAGGGTGTAAGCAGCGGTGGTGGAGCCGGTGGCAAAGTGTGGGCTGAAAAGGTGACAGCACGTGCAAGGGAGACACCCATGCAAGGTCCAGGATTTGGATGCGTGCCAGTGCGTACCTTGTCAAACATGCGTGCAGCTTCCTCCTCCGTGTCGAAGGACCCCAGGTACACGTGCCGCCCCGAGCTGTTGATCGCGGCCTGCCACCTGCAAAAGGGGCGACCACGGTATGAGCAAAGAGATACCTTATCAATTAGCAGTTATGCGAAGGAGAAGCTCGCGCTGACAAAGGTAAGGTCAAATGCGCCGAATATCAATATCGTGTTAACAAAGATTCCTGGATACCTCACAACGCGAGGACCTGGCCTCATAGCCCTTTTGCCAGTCGGACCAACGATGCCGGACACACGCCTTTTGGGCACGAGCCCCTGGTAATTGCGTAACAAGTGTTGTTTGAGTAGGAACCGGCAGAAAAGGCGCAAAGAAGCGCCTGCACAACCCACACCTCCCACACCAGGACTGTCAGACAGACTGTGCGAGGTTCCACGCACAAAGAGGGGCCACACGACCGTTTCTGCCACAGAAGCATTTGAATAATTTTATTTGACGCAGGATATAGGATACCCACTGTTGCGCGGGTGCGCGGGGCGCACAGGTTAACTGCGCGGCCCTTCCCGAGAACAGGTCCTTCACCGACATGCATACCTTTTGGACTTGCGATGCCAGCATACGCCTCTAAAGGATGAGGTGGCTACTCGTGGCCCGTTTCGCGCGAGGACGCCTTCGGCTGCTGCGACTCCGCTCATGGGAAGAGGCGCTGGTGTTCCAGCTCCGCTTCCGCCTGTTCGTGCTCCTACATCCTCAGTATCACCACCACAAGTTTGCGGCTGTGCAGGAGCATCCTCGGTTCCCAGGTCTTCTGACATGGCCGTGCTCTTTTGGTCGCGAGGACCGCAGGGGAGCAGGTGTCTGTGAGAATCAAGCCAATGACAATGCTACAGAGTGTGTTGCTTAGTGTTTGAGTGCACGAGTACGGTATTGTGATCACTATAGCAGAAGTCGCAGTGAGTGAAGTGCGTGGCCGTTGGGTGGTACGATGTCGGGAGTTGGTCGTTGTGTTCTCCAACTCTTGTTCCTAATTCTGACAAATCGAGCTGCGTGCGCAGCCTGCACTTGACGTGCTTTTGAAGCACTTATTAGGGGCTGGATGCGCGCGCTTGCACTGCCCTTTCTAGCGCCAAACAATCCGTTTGGGCATTTCTCCTGCTGCGCTTTATGGCCCGGCTGACCTGCATGTCTTGCACGGGTGATCTATGGGCTTTTGCACCAATATGTGTACAAGGAAAGCTTATGACTATTTTTGCGATCCTGCGAGGACAAAACATTAGTGGTTCCTCGCCTTCGTGGTGGGCTGTCGGGACGTGCTGGTGCGCGAATAATAGAAATAAAGTTAAACAACAATATTGTTGAACTCATTGCTCCCTCGCGGTACCCACACATCCAGGTGTGGAAAAAGCGGCAAACCTACCCTTGTGGCTAACGCCTTTTGTGCCTCGAACATGCTGCGCATTGATTTTGTATCATAAACAGAAAGGAGCCATCAGCCCGACATGGGATTGGCCTTCGCGCTCGGGACTTCTGAGCTGTACATCACGTGTGCGCGCAGCAAGAGCCGAGAAGTCATGTGGCTTGCGTGGTTGTCGTCCCAGTGCGGTGGAGGGGGGAGCCAAGACGCGGCTGCAGCTGACTTCTGCCGTCGCAGCGTCTAGACCATATGCAGCTTCCATGCCCACTGCAGCGTCTGGCTCCCTGCATGTACTATCGTTCTGTGCAGGGCTCCGTGCCCACCCCCACCCTCCGACCGAGCCACCTGCTCTCCAGGCTGAATTCCGGCTGGTGCTCTTGCCTCTTTGAGCCTGCAGTCCACCTGTATGCACGATAAGAGCACAGCTGTGCTGCCGCAAAATTGATCCAAAGGCGCCACCATCACGCAAGAAAACCAGCAAGCAACCTGAAAAAGGGGCAACTAACACTTTGTACAGGCATGGGCGCTTGGCGCAGTTTGTGTGCAGGGTGATTGCATCATGCGTGTTACAAGCGGCACAGCAGGGCACAGAAACGAGGCACATCTGCAGTGCTCGTTGAAGGAGGTGCGTGCTGCACCAGCACACCATGCTGCACCATCGACCCGGGTGTCAGATCCGTCCTACGTACCTGCTGCGCGCGCGCGTGACTCATCAGCAAACAGCAAGTACATACAGCAGAATACTCAGCCATGTGGGCATAAACCACCGCCACCGCAGCGCAGGTATACGCTCTGCTGGTCAGCATGGAGCACTACCACAAGCAGCGAGTGACAGCAGGAGGAGGCTGTCGGGTTGGGCGAACGAACCAGGCAGGCAGAGACCACACGCGACGATGCGAACAAAGCTTGTGGGCTCCAGTCGTTCACAAGTTCTATTTCACCATATCGGCGTTGTTCTCTGTTACAAGCGACGGACGACAGCGCCCCTTGGTACAGGCAGGTACTCGCGACGGACGCACCGGTACATTGGGGACGTTGGTGGTTGTACAAGTTAGAATTGTAGGGGTAGGGACTCTTGCGAGCTTGAAGGAAACTCGATATATAATGCTATATGTTTTCTGCAGCGTAAGCAAGCTTGCCCTGCGACTTTGTGCTTCCGGCGGTCAGACTCGGGTGGTGTCATGCGTCATGCGTCATACCGCAAATGTGGTTCACAGCAATAGTGCACGTGGACGGTCAGACCGCGGGCCCTCAGGAGAAGAAGTGCGTGCCGCTACATGTGATGCTGAGGAGAACCACACTTCAGCCGTAATTGGCTTGCGATGCACTCTTCTGACTGTGCGCAAACAGCTGACAGCGGCAGACATGTACCGTAGACAACTCAGTTCGACCTTTAGGTCATTTCGTTGGAGACGCGTGGACAGTGTACGCGCAACCGCGGCACGAGCCAACTTGCGCATATTCGTATGCCTGAATGCTTAACGTATAATTTTGAGGTCGGCTTCTTTGAGCGATGAAGCCCGCGTCCCGCGCCCCTTGTGAGGCGTCACTTGCAGGCGGACCCTGGGGTGGTAGACGTGACGCCAGAAGCGGACGCTCGCATCTAGCGGACGAACTACAGCACACACTGGAACCCTGCTTGGCTGCTGACACCTTGTCTGACCCTTTCTGGCGCTGCTGTCTGGGCCGCATATCAGTAGCTGGCTTCCAGCAGCACGCGATTTACGCTCCACCCTGACTACACCCTACTTTTTTCTGTGGAAAGGTTTACAGGTAAAGAGGCGGGCTTACATTGCCCCTCTCCTGCATCCCTTGGTCTGTGACCAAGGGCAGAAGGCCCTGTAGTAAAGCGCCACACTCAGCGTGGTCACGTACTACACTTGCACCCATGCTTTCTGCCTCCGACCGTTCATGCATGTATGGCTCAAATGATATGGGGGAGTTTGGGACTAGGGGACCTGTGTGGGATTTCCAGTTTGTTCTGTTTTGCGATCAGGGAGCGGCAAAGCGGCGCAGGCTCCCACGTGGGATGCAGCGGCCCTTTTGGTGTTCCATGCCTGCTTCACTCAGCGCTCGGGTGCACGAGTTATAGACTGGCACGGTAAACCGGACTGCACATGCGCAGTGAAATGCCCCGTGTATCCGTACTGCGCATGCGCAGTGCGCACAGGGCGTCCCAGTGCTCTGTTGTGGCCCATACTCTATGATAAGATACAACATCTGATTTGTAGGACTTTGGCATTACGGCCCGGCAGAAAACCTCAAAAGCAAGGTGGATCAGTGCCTGTGTTGAGGTCAACACAACCCGTGCACAAGTTGAACAAGGAGGGCCAAAAGTCGCTGCGCATGCAGCTCAAGTTTATCCACTAATTTGTCACGGCATACGGCCGAAGTGCGGGCGCCAGAATGCATCGCGAAAGGAATATGCTGGCTCTGCGCACAGGAGGCACGGATTTCCGTACTCCATGTGCGCAGCCCTGCTCTGTTGGATAAGCAGGGCCGGGAGCCAACCCACATCCTGTTACTGTTACTGTTACATAGCTTGAGCGGTGCAGCCCACAGCCAGCGGTATGCCCCATGAGCAGTGTGGCTCCGAGACCGTCAGCAGGAGTAGACAAGGAGAAGTGCACCTGGCCTAACGCCCGTGGGATAATATCCCAGCCCGGGTCTCACTGATGCGAAACAACAGCCCTGCCAGACTGGTCTGGTCCTCAACCGCCATCACAGCACAGATCCCCTGGTCGTAAGGCAAATCAACAGTAGCACGGGCACTGGCATACGCAGGGCAGTGGATAAGCACGTGCTCTTCGTCCTCGACAGCACCACCGTTGCATGCGAGACACAGCCTTTCGGAGCGGGCCAAACGCCTGCCCCTTTGGACAGAAAAAAAAACAGCTCTATTTGCAGATAGCGGCCATGCACAGAGCCTAAACGACAGCAACTTCACTTGGTGCGCGCGCGAAATGAACACTTTGGCGTGCTTAGGCCACATGGAACCAGCAGAGCGAGCCTCGAAAGGCGAGCCCCATTTGATGCTTGTACCTACTC
The DNA here is from genome assembly GCA_036984285.1 of Chlamydomonas sp. KOR1. Lineage (NCBI taxonomy): Eukaryota > Viridiplantae > Chlorophyta > Chlorophyceae > Chlamydomonadales > Chlamydomonadaceae > Chlamydomonas > Chlamydomonas sp. KOR1. The sequence goes on from BQMZ01000241.1 coordinate 54,535, forward strand.
ATCTGGATGCCAGGGCGCTTCCCGTCGGACGGGAAGTCCACAGGGGAGATACTAACCCGTGCATGATCCCAACCAGCCATCAAACGCTCTCTAAATTTAGACATCACAGTGGCAAAAGGGAGGGGGCGCCCAGCAAGCCACGCCGCCCTATCTGCATGGGAGACAGTATCTACAGGTAACTCCAGCCATACATCAACGCCGAGCTCCCTGACAAAACGCAGCACTTTACCCGCCCAAGCATCAGCCCATCCCTCATCCGCTAACCGGATCTCCTCTCTCAGCACGTGGTGGGCGAGCGACCCTTGCTGCTTGACCAAACGGTTCCAGAACAGGAGGACAAGTCGAGCCCAAAAATAGTGCAGCGGTAGCTGAGCCATTTCGGCAAACAACAGGCGGTGGGCTGGGCGATAGGTCCCACAGATGGATCGCATAAAAGCTATTTGCAACTTGACGGCATTGTCACGCAAGCACCACTCAAACATGCCTTCAGAGAGGTTAGCATAGTCGCGGCGCCGTGGGGGCCCGCCA
>BQMZ01000242.1:0-98763 GCA_036984285.1 Chlamydomonas sp. KOR1
GGCGTCTCGGCCCACGGACCAGCGCATACAGGACCTGTTGTACTATATAATAAACTAATTACTTTGTCCCTGCATGCCGGAATCGGTGTTGTCGTCCTACTCCAGCAGCGCAAAGCCAGACCCATGGGTCACAAGGCATCTGGTCAGCAGATACCGCAAAACAACCGATACCGCCGACCATGGCAACCAGTTCAAAATTATATACAAAATGAAAAGTGCCTGAAAGTCCATGGCGTGCCATACGAGTTCATATAGCGACGATATGCATGAACAACGCCCAACCGCGTCGGCCGCGCAACCCCACCTGTCCGACTACTCAGCTGCCAAGTGCATACCAACGCCAAAGCACTATTGATAGTCAACACTGCTGCCTATATCATCAGCTACTTTCGCATGGTGTGGAAGGCACGGATCGCCGGGTCTCGCTTCATGCCGAGCACGTTGCGGTCGCGGTCGCACACCAGCGCCAGCATACATGCGCCCATGCGCGTCGGCTCCCGTTCGGCTCCCGCACAAACAGCCCATCGTTCCAGCTGCGTCGCTGTGGCCTCGTGGTAGGAGTAGTGGGACTTTCTGCTCTTGGCCAGGGTGATGCCCAGCTCTGACTGCCGACGCCGCAGCATGTACAGGAAGTCTGCGTGCTCCAGGAAACCCATAGCTGCCTCCACGGTGCACATGAAGCCACAGCCGTTGACCAACAGCGAGTTGCTCCCGCGCCTCCACGTTGGCCAAGTGCACGGTGCACAGCTCCTTGGTCACGCCCAGCACCTTGCTGTTGCTGGACGCTGATGGATGCTTAGGTTGTAGGCTTGGTGCATCTCATGCATCTTCTGAGCTGTGAGCTATCCGCATACGCCTTTTCTGTATGTATGGATTTACAGTTTTGGCCCCCTTCCAGGGCGCAGCCTCGTCCCAAAACGGGGCAGGGCTGGCTCCGGCAATCAGGGACACGGGGCTTCCCACCCCTCTCGCTGTACGGTTAGGAGCCAAACAGCTCCAACAGGTTGGTAGACCGCAATAAGAACGGGCCTCAAGTTTCACCATATCTCAGCCTGGCCCCGCCCCCACGCAGTTTCCCGTGGACGCACACCCACAGAACAAACAGCGTTTTCATTGTGCTCCAGGAGATGTGGGGTCATTCATTGTGAATTTTGTCGTGATCAATGTGACAACTGTAGCGCGCTCGCTACGTGCTGACTGAACGGGTCCTTGGCTTGGTGTCGCGCAGGGGCACGTCCATACGCGGATGGGCGGTCGCAGAAGCACCTCGCGTTGTTGCCGAGCCATGGGTGAGCGCATGCAACCCGGTCTCACCCAGGCACGTGCCATACTGCGAAAGTTGTCCAATGCCCAAACGCCCTTGACAGTAACGCAAAAAGTTTTTAACCTGCACTGTACTAATATGAAATTGTAGGCGCGCTGTAATCGCCTGCGATGCGGTAGCGCAAGGCTCATTTTGCCTGCGAACTGTCCACATTCCGTACTGCAACCCCTGGGGAGGTCCTGCAAGGGACATGTTTTTTTCTTCGTGAGAAGGTTACAGGGGCTCGGAATTCGGTGCTTGGCAAGCACATGTGGGCGGATATGAACGCTCCACGGACCACCGCGACCCAAGCGGGTACCACTTCGACAACCTTGGGCCAGGGGTTTGAGTTCTGCCATAGAACCGCTCCCCCTTGCACCCATGGTCCTTAATATTAGCCTACTGCCTGGATTCAGGCCCTTGGGTTATCAATGGTTCATCAGGCGCTCCACAGGCTTTGCATCCCGCGTGCATGTCTCACCCTAGGCCTCCAATGGCCGGGATAGCCAATGCAGCAATCATTATTCAGAATAACAGTGCGCTTAGGGAGCCAGCGTCGCCCGACAGCATGTCGCGAAACCAGGTAGAAACGCAAAACCAGGCCCATACCAGCCGGTATCCTTATATGCTGGAGAGGCTTTACTGCGAGTATGGGGGGGCTCTGTGGCCACCACAGCCAAAAATGGCCCACAGGCCCCACAGGCCCCACCGTGGGTCGTTCTAAATCGGCCCCGCAGTAAGCCACCGCAACCGTTTTCGCCCGGACTTTTGCACACAGAACCTATATACAGTACATTCATGTACTTAAAGGTGGCAACGCAGGCTTTCTGTGTACCAGGGGTCCCCATCTGGGCGTTCAGACCCCCTGTACGGCAGCAGCCGTACGACTGGAAAAATACCAACCGACAAGGATCCGACACATATAGGCCGCTAGTACACGTCAAGAGCTACGCGGTGATGTGCGTGGCATCCTTGTCGGTTTGTATATGGAGGGGTTTATTGCACCTGGCAGCAGCCCCCTCCCCTGCACTCAGCGCCTGGGCCGAGTGGTACCCGCTTGCCGCGACCTACTCTATATCTACCCAAGACTCAGAGAACTCGTCCCACTGCCTGCTCCCAGTAAACTCACGAACAGGGGGATGGGGACCGAAGTTGTTATCCGTAGCGCTGATGGAGCAAGCAGAGGGGCTTGTGGGGCTCGCTGTGCTCTCTTGTCGCTGAGCATGCCCCTAGGACAGCCCAGACGGCCTTAAGGGGCCCTTAAGAGGGGAAAGAAACCCTTACGGGGCCAGGAGAAACCGCCTTTCCCCGTAAGGACCCCTTAAGGGGCCCTTAAGGGGTTGGTCACTTAAGGGGTCCTTTTTTGGTCCTTAACAGGTGCACGGTGGGCAGGGGCCAGAGCTGTAAAGTCAATGCCAAACGCGCTGCTGTCTTACATACCACCGTTACCCAGGGTAACGGTGCTCCCGCCGCCCGCCTGCTAGCACAGTTACTGTCTGATAGTACTCCCGCCGCCCACACGCCGGATAACCGTGCTCTTGCCGCCTGCATGCGGTGTCCCTGCCTCCCACAGTGTTGCCATCCTACGTGTACGCCACCTTTGTCCTATATGCACGCCACATCCTACATGCTTGCAGCAACCGTTGCTCAGAGTAATGGTGCCTCGTGCTGCCCCCACTCCTGCACGCCTACGTACCTCCATTCACACAACACTGTGACCCGCCACACCCTTGCTCAGGGTAACGTGCCTCGTGCTGATCCAACCTGCCAAACCACGTTAACTGCACTATATCCGCTACACAGCTGTCGCCGGCATACGGTCCACAGAAGCTTACTCATGCAACTGCATCACGCGTCTGGGCGCCTTCGCAGCTCCTTGCCATCCCAAGCATAACGTCCCCTCCTAGTGCATGATCTCGGGTAATAGCCGCCGCTGACAGCGCAGGGTGTCATGCTATTACATTACACCTGTGCGGCACTGCCCTGAGTACATCAAAAAAAAACATCTGCTGTTTGACTCTCGCATGTGCTAGCTTCACAGCAAAACCAGCTGCCACGTGAGCCATGTGCAGGTCCGCTGCTCCCTTGATGGCATGCGTTGACATGCGACTTGCCAGTGTCGAGGCCGCACCGTCAATACTTGCACTTCGTGCCATGTATGTAGCATCTGCAGCGCAAGGCATTCGAGGCATTCGTTCAGCGCAAGAAACGTGAAGGTTGGTTGGGCAAGTCGACTGGAGACTGTCAAGCGCGCAAGGGCTATCATAAAGCATAGCGGTTGCTCATTTGTGGGTTTCTGAACAAGGGAACAGTATGTTGGTATGGTATGTTCCAGTTGGGGCAGTTGCCGGCATGGTGTCTCCCATCGCAGCACCAGCGTTCATGGATCCTGGCTCGTAAAGTGACATCCACAGCAGGACTCACCGCTAGTTCCAGAGCAGTTTGTTGACATGAACGCCGCCGATAGGACATACTCCAGCACCCTGAGGACGTCGGACGCATGCAGGCAAGGTCAAAAAAGCAGCAGATGGGTTAGACATGCAGGCCATCGTCCTATGCCAGTACACATGTACAACTCAGTACTTCATACAGCAAGAAACAGTTTTATAACCACAGAGGGATCAAGGTTGTACAGGTGTGATGGCTTGTAGCGTTGGTGGGTGGGAGGTCGTCCCCACCCAAGGGGTCTCCCCTGACCGTTACCCAGGGTAACGGTCAGGGGAGACCTCCTCCCTGCTACAGCGTCAAGAGTGCTGGTGTCTGTGCTGTCGACCGACACAGCGATCACAACGTACACGACACTTGCCTTTTGCGCATTGGCAGTGTATCGGACGTTGGCGTTCTCCGCCGCGGTGAGGCGACGTTGGCGATCGCAACCAATTTTAAACAGGAGAGCCGCCGATCCTTCAACCTGTCATATAACCTGGAATTAGGTCGCACGTTGTGAGCTGGACTTGGCCCTCGGGAGCCCCAGGCCGCACGAGTGCCCTCGGCGTGCCGCCCTGTGTGTGTTGCCCTGGTCGCGGGCCCCTGCTTTTGATCTGGATGTGTGGAACTGGCCGCGGGAGCTGCAAGGTATGAAGCACTTTGTTTGCTGCCCTGGAATTAGGTCGCACCGTGGTGTTTGGAACCTGTTTGGCTGAGCCCTCGGGAGCCTCAGGCCGCACGTCTGGCCCCTGCGTGCTGTCCTGTGTGTGTTGCCCTGGTAGCGGGCCCCTGCTTTTTTTTCTTCGTGAGATGGTTACAGGGGCTCGGCATTCGGCGCTTGGCAAGCACATGTGGGCGGATATGAACGCTCCACGGACCACCGCGACCTACTCTACCCAAGACTCGGAAGAACTCGCTGCTTTTGATCTGGATGTGTGGAATGGGCTACGGGAGCTACGAGGATTCGTTTGCTGCATTGGAGATGCCCGCTATGTTTTGCCCTTCGGCGGAATGGACATGAAGAGTAACCCGTTTGCGGCAGAATGGACTTTGGCGCGATGTTGCATGTTTGCTTTCGTAAGGACCGCTTTTACGTTCTGTATCAATGTTTGGAGACCCTTGGGCCTCCGGCTCGTACATGGGTCGTTGCACTTGTGTAGGGGAGAACCCTCACCGTGTAACACTGACTGACTGACTGACCAGAGCAGCACGCACGAGCAGCGCTGCCGACGTTAGCCCACACCCACAAGGCCCCAAACGAGCACAGTCAACAGGATCGTGAACTTCCACAGACGACAGGAACGCAGCAGCCGGAGGGAAATCAGGCGTTTATCAGGGCACAGAGCACTGGTATGGGGCCTTGACACACCCGCCGCTTGCTGCATTCCAACACGGACTACGATAAGCAAGCCACAGGACACCAAGGTAACGCACAACAGGCAAGATGCAAAGCAGTGGCAATGAGCGAAACATGCGAGCGATGGCGAATGATCTAGCGTGTCGCTGGTGCACTGCCTTTCATGCCGAGGAACAGACGGTCAACCCTCATCCGAGCCACTCTGCTTGCGCTTTAGGCCATGAACAAGGCTGCTGAGCCTCGCACACCACAAGACCACAAATAGGTACACCACCACCGACACCTACCACCACCAACAGGGCACGAGCCGCAGCAGTACGGCATGCGCCGGGACGCTGCCCAGCATGCAGAATCCTCCGCCCCTGCTCCATGGCCGACAAAGACACACAGGCACACCCCCACACTGCCCGAGACCAGATGAGGCAGGTCCCCAACGAACCCCCATCCGTGCAGTGGCGGCCGCCAGCGGCGCCCCCTCGCTGATGCATGAGCCAGCAGCACCACCACCGCAGAAGCAAGCTGCAGAACCCGTGTCAGTCCGTCACAGCAGCTTTGACCCAGCAGTATGGTATTCGTTCGCAAACCCACCGCTCCTAGTGAGACTTGGCCCAGCTCAACCACAGCCTCTTGCACACTCCCTCCGTATGGCCAACAGCCCACTACGCTCCGGAGGCTTGCTGCCCTGGCCCCGCTCTACGTCACCGCGTCAGGGGCCCACACACGAACACAAGTCGCAGAGAGCAAGCTAGACCCAACCGTGAACAGTTCGCAAGAAAGACCAGCGGTGTGCCAGCCGTCGACGAGCCTGCACGACTCCGCAGCCGCTGTTGGGCCCACTGCCAGCCACAGACCCGCCCTCTGCTTCCCTCGCATACAACAAGCCAGGACAATCACACCCTGCGCAGCACAACGCACGCACCCCAAGAGGACCCCTGCGCCAGCCACTACCGGGAGCATTGCGGCACAGGCACTGCGAACCTCGCATCCGCTTAGCTGAGCCCCGACTTCAACGCCCTGCCGGCCGGTGAGGCCGGTTGCCATCCATTCCCAGCGCAGATTCTGCCCAGACAGGCAGCAGAGCACACAGCACCTGCCATGCCAACAGAGCTGCAATCGTGCGGCCCGTGCCGGAGGGTAAGGTCCTGCCAGCATGTGCTTCCATTGGGCACTGTCACTTGTCCTTCACGGTGCTCAACTACCAGGTACCGTGCGCAGTTACGGCAGGCCACTTGCAGACATGGCTCAGTAAAATGAACGCGACAATGAGCCAAACACCACACAGCCATCCCTAGGAGCAGCCGCACAGCGTATTGCAAGAGCCAACAGTTCCGAGTCCACCGACTTCAGATGTTCCTCGCAGCACTCTCCTATGCAGCGGTCTCGCCGGCAAACAGGAAAGAACCGACCCAACATCAAGACAGGCTACATTCCATGCAAGCCTCCTGTGTGGCGTGCAAAGTCATCGAGCCTTGTCGCGGCAACCGTCCCAGTGCAAACCAGTGTACTCCACGATTGCCCGGCCTCGCTTGCACATGCACGGCAGCCCGCACTTCTTGTCGACTGGGGTCCCACTCGCGGTTATCCCCACTCTCTGCTTTACTCACACGCTATAACGACAGGGCGATTACGATATGCCGACACACGCAACACGCCTACTGAACCGGTTAGTCCAACCACCGTACACAGGACACAGCCTGCAGCACGCACCGTGGCACGCACTCCCGATCCTTAGAGCATCACAAACCCACCAATTGACTAGGCACCTCAGGCGCCGCATTCCACACTGCGGCCTGCTCTCCATTGCGGTTCAGCTGTGCAACGCATGTTGTTACTGCAAAACTCGGGGTAGCACTGAGCGCGGCCTTCTGAATTGGTGGGCCGCTAGCCCATCCCCTAGTATGGGCTGCCCGTGCACCGCCCCCACATGAGAAGAAGAAAGGATACCTCTTCAGCAGCGCAGAAATTGAAGATGCACGTTGCCACCATGCCGGCACACAGCAAATACGTGATGAAGCGCGGCTTGACTGCACAAGCGAACCCAACCATTTGGCATGCATGATTGTCGCTGCAACCACACAATTCTCTCGGAACAACCAAAGCACCCAATGAAGACACCCGATGCAGACAGCATGGATCTCGTTGCAAGCTGACCCCGGGTGACACATCCGAAGAGGACCCACTGCGTTCGGTGCACGTCCGTTGTCTGCTGGGGCACTGCAGCCGACCGCAATCCCACCGACCACACGAGCCGCTGCTAGCAACCGCACGCAGCTACGCACACCCCACACCATGTAAACTTGGCCAAGAGTAAGCCCATACAACCCAGTTCAGTTCGGTCAGTACCCATTCCTAGCGTTGTCCATGGAGGCCCATGCAGGTACGCGCCGCTGTGGCCACTAGTCTCATGGACACACAAGCGGCCGTGCCAGCCGTGGGGCTGCACAGCCGCCGCGGCAGATACCTACAGGGTCCTGCTGCCGCAGCGAGCAGTTGAACAGCTTCTCACTGCCAAAGCAGGTGGCTAACGGACCCCACCGTGACAACACAAGCAAGTCACTGCTATCGACCCCTTGTCGTGGTGCGTGCTTCAAAAGTATTTCAGTCTTAGGACACCTTGTACAATATCACCTGCACCATGCCAGATGCGCACGATGCAACAACGCAACACAGACAGCATGCCTCAGTCGCTGCACCTGTGACAAGCATGGGTGGTGCGTGGCGCGGCAAGCGACGCACATAACGGTATGGGTTGTCCGTACACTCAAGATGATGCAATGGCCGAAGGAATCAGTTCGAATTGGTGCCTGTACCGTTGCGGAAGTGCCGCTGCAGATCCAGCAGCGCGGCAAGGGCCATGCCGCTGATGATGTTCGCCGCGGCGTACGGCAGCCACACCAGTACGGCAGGCAGCACACCGTCGTACAACGTACTGCACAGCAGGTAAGTGCCGTACTCGAAAGCCATGAGCATGGCGCGCGCAGGAGGGGCGGTCTGCAGGGTGCAAGGACGCGAAGCGCTGTGGCTCCTGACACGGGACAGGTGGGCGGCCTAGGCAACATGGCACTCCGCATGCAATACAACGGAAGAAGCAGACCGTGGCTGCGCTGCAAAACAACCACAGCCAAACGCAGTCTAGGGCAGAACCTAAACCCCACCCGAATGTGCTGTGGCCGCCATACAGCAATCTCCTTGCCGCCCCGTGTTGCACCCACCTGCTCCACCGCCACGGGCGCCAGAGTCAGCAGGAGCGTCCGCAGACTGGCGTCCCCAGCTGACAGGCCCTGCCGCAGCAGCGCGCCCCTTGCCGCTGCCATCACGCTGGCGCCTCCCTGCTGCCCCGCAGCCGCCATGGTCGCCACCCCGACAGCGGTGCCACCCGCGCCGCCACCAGCAGTAACGCTGGCTGGCAGGCCGCATGACACAGCCGCCGCCAGCAGGGATGCAACCATGCGACCAGAGGTGGTGATGGCAGCCGGCAGCCACGGCAGCTCGGCTAGGACACGCTGGGGGCAGCCGAGCAGCACCACCGCAGCCAGTCCAGCGGAGAGCATGAAGGCCAGAGGCGGCAGCACGAAAGCAAACGAGGAGGCCGAAAAGGAAGCGGGCGAGGCGGCGCTGACGTTCGCCATCTCTGCCGCCAGCAGGAGGGCCTGACCGCAGGGTGCGAACGGGCACGAAGTGGGGTCAGCAGGTTATGATGCCTGGCCCAGCATATCATGTGCGAGCGACAGCACAGGCTGCCAACGACAGCGGCAGGATGTTAACCGACACCAGCGCTTTTACAGGTACGCCAGCGCGCAGAGGACAAGGTACTCTCTTGCCCACATGCGCACCTGGAGCATGCCCAGGAGCAGCAGCAAGAGGCATTGCAGCGGCTGCCACAGCCGTGCAGAGGGCGGGCCGCCGCTGGCCAGCGTCCATGGCCGGGCAGGGCGGCCAGCCGGGGCCAAGGTCGCAGCGCGCGCACTCGCGTCCTCCTCACCCTGCACAAAAGGACGGCGGACCAGCAGGACGTGCAGGAACTTCACAACGGCACCGGCCAAGCTGCATATGGAGCTGCACGCCAAGGAGAACAACGACAAGCAACAAGACAGGCGCAAGAGCGAAAGTAAGAGATAGGGTCACCGCCCGGAGGAGCGGTGCTGCTGCTACACCAGCATGCCCACCTGCAGCTCTGCTATGGCAGCCAGCCCAGCCGCACCAACGCTGCTCCTGCTGCCCACGGACAAGCTGCTCTGCACAGGCGACGCCAGCAGCACGTCCCCGTCCGGATTGCTGCCACTCCTCGCGCTGCCGCCTCCCACACTGCCGCCTCCTACACTGCTGATGGTGCTGCTGCTGGCCCTCCAGCTGCTGTGCGTGCTGCTGCTGGGGCTGCGCCGGGACCTTCGCGCCGCCGGCAAGTTGTCCTGCTCCTCTCGGGCCTGCTGCTGCTGCTGCTGCTGCCCGGGCAACACGCCACTGCCGATGCTCTCCAGTACTACGTGCAGCCGCCGCGCCTGCCCCAACCCCGCCCGCTGCAGCACCTCCAGCGCCGCCTCTGCAAACGCCCTCTGAAACGCAGCAGCAACGCTCTGCGGGCTCACGCCCTCGCCCTCGCCCACACCCTCGCCTTCGCTGCTTCCTACGGGGCCGTCGGCGTCGGCCATGCCCCCACCGCGGCCGCTGTCCGTCTGAGACCTCCCGCGGCCGTCGCTCCTGCCGCCGCCGCGGCCGCCGCTGTCAGTTGAGGCCACCAGCGCAGCCAGGTACTGCATGGCGGTGACGCCGCGGCGGTCTGGGGCTGCCAAGACGTCCAGCACGGAGTTGCCGTACTTGTACGGCAGGTCCTGGACGAGCAGCCGTACAAGCGGCATGGAACACGCCTCGACAGCAACGTGCAGCAGGCTGCGGCCGTGCTCGGTGCAGTCCTGGCAACACTCCAGCACGCGGCACAGCACCATTGACTCTTGTTGCTGCTGCAGCAGGGGCGGCAACAGGCGGCTGTTCAGCAGCTGGCTGCTGCCGCTGCTACCGCTGGCCATGCCGCCGGCACTGCTGCCGGTGCCTGACCGGGACCACCTGCCGCCGCCGTCGACGGCTGCCGCCGGAATGGAGCTTGCGACGCCAGAGGTGCCGACGGAGGCACGGGACGTGTGCGGCCAGGTGGCAAGGTAGGTCACCAGGTGCTGCAGCAGCAGCAAGGTGGTGTGGGTTAGGCCACACGTCGCCGTGTACACCACCAGGTCGCAGCCCAGCCATAGCACCTCATCCACAAGGTGCGCGCGGTCTGAGCCGTCCAAGGTGGACCCGTCTGTAGAGCTGCTGGCACGTGGCGCCTCGGCCCTAGCGGCGGGCAGGACAGAGGTCGGCGGCGCGCTGGGGCCGGGCGGCGACGCGGTCACTGGCCGGCATGGGGAGTGCAGGTAGGCGGCTGCAGTTGAGCCGTCAGTCAGGGGGCTGCTGCCGGTGTAGGAGCCTGTGCCGGTCGCTTGTGCCCCAAAGGCGGGGCTGGAGAGTGTCGTTGTTGCGCTGGCAGCGGCGGCAGCGGGGAAGGCGGCAGGGAGGGTGACCGGCAGTACGGCCTCCAGCCACGTGCCCAGGTCCGTTAGGAAGGCTCGGAAGGCCGTGGCGACCTCCTCTCGCGCTGCGGCTTCAGGCACAGGGGTGGCGGAGCTGCGGCTGCCGCGTTGCTCCTCAGCCCTCGGCTGTTGCTGCTGGTGCTGCTGCTGGGCTTCATCCAGCTCTTGCAGCTGCTCCTCGGGTGGCAGCAGGCGCACCTGCATTGCCATCAGCTCGGCTGCCACAGCCGCCAGCCGGGCCGGCAGCAGCAGCACTGGGCACGTGGGGCCCAGCAGCTGCCCCCGCCTCCACGCCACCTGCAGCAGCAGCATGGGCGGAGGCGTGCCACCCTGGAGACCGGACGTCGCGGGTGCGCCTCCCTGCCGGATGCGCTCCGCCGCCAGAGCGGACTGAGGGGAGGTGCCCTGCCTGGCCCCGCCGCCGTTGCCGCCGGCTGTCCTGCTGCTGCTGCTGGCATGCAACGGAGCGTCAGCGGCGTCCGCACGACCTTGCGCAGACTCACCGGACACTGAGATTGTTGCAGCGGTTGACGCGGAGCCGGGTGGAGGCTCAGCGGACGCGGGGACGGCAGCAGCAGGGGCCGCGCGCCTATTAGGCGGCACATACAGGGCCATGGACCCGCTGTGAAGCGATGCGGTCGCAGAGGGGCCCGCGGGCACGGGCGCAGCGTACTCCGCATGCCCTTTACGACCGATGCTGTTGGGACTGGAAACGGAGACTGCCAGTTGCTGCATGAGCTGCTGATGCTGATGGGGGCTGTGGTCGGCACCTGAGCCGCCCTCGTGCATTCCAGTCCCCAGGGCCTCCGCCGTACGCAGCACAGCCTCCAGCAGGTGCGAGTGGGACGTAGACGCGGGCCTTACCAGCACCTGCTCCCAAGCTGCGGACCGCGCCCGCGCCTGCCTCACGCGCCCCGCATCTTCCCCAACAGCGTCGCCCGCCGTTGAGTCAGAGTACAGGTCCGGCACGGCAGCCGCCGCGGCGGCGGCGGCAATAGCCAGCGGGGAGCTGCGCTGGCGTACGGGCCTCATGTTCTCATAAAGTTCCGCGTCCGAGGCATCGGCAGCCGCCGCGGCATTGGCATCGGCGGGCACGACTGCCGGGCGGGGCTGCACAGCCCATGTCCGCTGCGGCTGCAGGGCCAGCACCGCAATGGTGACGCCGGCGGCACTGTCGTCGACCTGCGCCACGCTCACAGATCCGCTGCGGCACCACGCCACCAGCTGCGAAACCGGGCCAGCCGCCAACGCACCACGACCGCTGCTGCTCAAGCTGCCACTGTTCTCATCGGCCTCCTGCCTCTCTGCACCTCCTGCCTCGTCCCTCTCCTCGCCCTCCTGCTCCATGCACGGCGACTGCTCCCTTTGCTGCCCCTCAGGCGTGCCCGAAGCCGCCCAGGAGCCCTCCTGCTGCAGCCCAGCCCGCCCGGCCACCGCCGGGCCCATGCTCTTGCGCCGCACAATCACGTCGGGGCACCGCAGCACCAGCAACAGGGACTCCTTGCTGCCGCCAGCCGTGGACACCAACTGCTCAACACGTGCCATCTGCAATACGGGCTCCAGCACCCCGAAGTCAGCCAGCTGCACGCACGCAGGCAGGTCTTCCAGCGGGGGGTGCACCCGCACCATGGGGCCAAGCAGATCCACGCCCACGGGCGGGGCCTGAAGGTGCAGGTCCGACAAGGCAGGCATGGGCGGCAGCATCGGCAGTTTGAGGCTGTCTGGCACGTCGAATCGCATGCTGCGACTGGAAAGCACGCTGGCCGCCGTGCCCACACCCGCCCCGGCGGCTGAAGTCACCCCCGCCGCCGGCGCTGCGCCGGCGCCCGGGCCAAGGACGCTCCAGGACGGCCGCTCGACCCCGGCGCGGGACACGGGGCGGTACAGGAGCCGTGCAGGGGTGGCGGCGCCACCAGGTAAGGACGGGGTACCTGCGCCCGCACTCGGAAGGGCGCTGGGGCTTGATCCGGCACCGAGGGGGCTCCACAGCATAGGGGCCACCGAGCGGCTGCCGGTGGGGCCTGCCGCTCGCGCGCCCTGCGCCGGCTCGGAAGCTGCGTCCTCGATATGGTAGAGGCCGGACGGCGACACGTGGAGCTCGGAGGAAGGGTTGCTGCCGGGGGTGGGGCCGCGGAACTCAGGGGCAGATGTGTGCACCAGGGGGCGCCGGGCAAGCAAGTTGACGGAGCGGGGCATCCCGCCGCCCTGTGGGCGCGGCGACACGCTTGTGCTGACCGCAGCAAAAGGCTCGCTGGGGGCCGCCGGGTCGGCTGCAGCAGCCACCAGCGCACCTGCAACTGTGCGGACAGCCGTGCCGACGAAACTGGGGAGCTCCTGGTCGTTGAGGCTCTGCACGCTAGGAGTGCCAGCACCCGAACCGAGGGCGTGCGGCAAGCTGCTTGGTGCCGCAGCCGGCACACGCTGGCTGCGGAGGTGCTGCTGCTGCTCCTGTATTTCCTGCCTTTTCACACCGGATGCGGCAAAGGCCTCTCCTGCCCCCTCTGCTGCTGTGTCCTGCTCGCTTGGAGGGCCAGGGTTGGCCGCCGCGGCAGCTGCCAGCAGTTGCTGCTCCGATATGCCGGACGGCGGGTGCGTGGCAGCATCCTCCGCAGCAGCCCCGCGGTCGTCCCCTGTCAGCTGGTAGGCCTCGTTGTTGTGGCAGGCGGACACGGATACGGGTGCGGCGTTCTCAGGAAGCATCTGCTGTACGAAGCCCAAGAGCAGCTCGGGCAGCTGCGCAGCAACCGTGCTGGCGTTGCGGCGTCGGAGGCGCTGCGCGCCCCGCCCCGCCAGCACCGCCCCACGCGCCACCTCCAGCACCACCACCACCAGGTGGATGCAGCCCTGCCCTACCGACACGTGCAGCGGGGGCATGCGCAGCTCCTCGGACAGGAACTGCTGCACGCGGGACACGAAGTCCTGGGGGAGAAAGGGAAGTGTGGGGAGGGGCGGTTTGGAGGGGTAGAGGAGAGCTGGAGAATGTGGCGGGTAACACAATCACCACTCGGGTCGGGTCAGATGCTCCTCCCCAGAGCTATTAGATGAGGAATTGGGTGGATGCAGCCTTACCGGGTGAAGGTCACAAAGGTGCGGCCCCTCCAGCTTAAGGTGCAAGGTATGTATGCGGGGGCGCGACAAGAGCTTTTGTCTCCGACCCGCCGGCGTCGGGTTCTCCGTAGCTCCAGAACGCCATCGTCCGTACGGCTTATGCACTGTGGGACTGCTGCATTGCGAGCCGATGCTGCTGCTGGTGCTGTTTTGGTCATCACTTTGAGGAGTCGCACCGCGACGCGGCTTAGCGTGGCCTGAACCCCAGGACGATAGTAAAGCGCTAATGCTGGCGCTTGTGCTGACATGGCTCTCCTGTTCCGCGTGGTCGCGGGACAGCTGGCGCAAAGAGTCCACGCGAGGCAAACGGAGGTCCTTCTCGACGGCGTTGGCAATGTTCAACGAGATAGAGTTCGCTTGTCCACCTGACTGATCTGTGACCGGTTCTTCATCCCCCCTTGTTGAGGTGAGGTCGCCAGGTTTGTCGTAAACAGGTCCAGTAGCCTCCCCGCCTGCCTTTGTAGTGTCATCACCGTTTGAGCTTCCAGAGATCTCACTGCACCAGCTGCACTCTTGACCATGATCTTGCACGAGCGGGAGGCCGTGAGCCTGTTGACATGACAACATCACTCGCGGCAGCGGCAGCCAATGTTTAACCGGACAACGTATAACCCTATGATTATGTGCCTTCTGCAACTGCCTATTTTTGTAAATGGCACGTTGTACTGCCGAATCCGCTATGATTTTGCCAGCCAGGCCATGGGTCAATGTGCGCCGACCATCGAGAGCTTAAAGTAAGTGATGCAAATTGGATGCGAGTAATCTGCGAAAGTTATGGCTGGTTACTGTATGCATCTAAAGGCACGGCATTCGAGCACACAGTCGGCAGTAACATGTGGTTACATGCACTGTTACTTTTACCATTACCGGTACGTTACAGAAGATTTTTAGAGTAATGGGCTCGTTACCGGTAACAGCGATGGTAATGGGAAACGTGACCGACCGAGACGCAAGACCGCTGCTGGGCCGTTCTTCCCGCTTTGTACGACGCGACATTGTGCAAGCCTGGATACGAGAACGAGGCCGCTACGCCGCCGCACATACTTTCAACATCATGTATGTATCTGTTGCTTTTTATTGCATAGCTGCACACTTGCAGAGCCCCGCAATTCGCGACCACAGTTCACATGCAGCCTGCACGATACCGCGCACCCTTATGCAAAGCCTAGGAGCTATTTGTTACCTGTATACATAGCTCATAAGAGGAGGTGTGTATGCTGATAAAGGGCGTTTGGTCTTGGTTAAAGGCACCAGAACATGCGCCAAGCAGGGACTCTGCGGGGCCCGTTTTCCATGACTGCTAGTATCCAATTCACAATAGGGTCAGGGAAACTGCATTCTGCCACTTAGACTGTCCCCCGCCTGGGCGCCCGGTTCTCCTGCAGGCATGCAGCATGTAAACTGTGGTCGCGAATTGCGGCGCTCTGCAAGTGCGCAATTGTGCAATAGAAAGCAACAGATACATACATGATGTTGAAAGTATGTGCGGCGGCGCAGTGGCCTCGTGCTCGTGTCCAGGCTTGCGTAATGTCGCGTTGTACAAAGTGGGAAGGACGGCCCAGCGGCGGTCTTGCGACCGACCCCTCGTTACCCCGTCTACCGTTTCCTGTTTTGCACATTGTGTATGCATGTAGAGGGCCTGAAATTATGCATATGCAAGCTGATTCAATCGCTGTCGCAGCAGTAGTATCGACCAAGCATGCGTGATGGATTAAAGCGTCCTAGGCCCTGCGGCTTGCGTGATACTATACTAGGAGGGCAAGAAAATCAATTGCGGCTGTTCGAGTGCATTGCCTTGCCACAATTTAGGCTGTGGCCCCTACAATCTTGTGCCGTCACCACAACGTGACCACGACCATTTCCCCGGAAACGGAAGAGGTTACCCTGACTACAAGACTGCATGTGAGCCCACATGACCTTGCGCGCACAGCCGTACTATTTCAGGCGCGCGCACAAGCACTGGCGCGTGGAGCGGACGCAGTGCGCCACAAGTGCAGGCCAGCGGACGCCTTTCAACAATCCAAGTGCTTTCTGCAGACGAGTGCATAGCAAGTAAGCATCGAAAAGAGCCGGGAAAGGAGCCTCTACCTATGCGCCTCTCCTGTGAAGGTGAGAAATGCGCGCTTCCACCAGGTTACCAGGCGTCCGCCCAGTTGCAAGGTCCTCCGTTCATCTGGCTCCCGCTTGTCATCTCATCCACGTGGAGGCAGGGGCCCCTGGCCTAGAGGATACCTCGCCGGGGGCCCCCTGTGCCTCACCCAACTAGCGCCATGTGATCTCCGATGTGATCTTGTGCAAGTGAACACAAGGTCGCCAGTTCGATGCCGTATGCCCGTGGCGGCGGCTGGCTCGCCCCTCTGCTCTTCTCTTGGAGAGTGGAGTGAGTTTGCGGTCTTGCGCTTGCGCATCCGCACTGTCTTTCAGATTCACAACTATGGATTGGGTGGTGGGCCAGTTAGGATCGTATTCCCCCAACTCCATTGGCGCCAGGGGATATCCCCCGTCATTTACCTCATTATTTATGTGGCGCCATCCTACGCCATCTGCTGTGGTTGCAACGGTATCAAACAAAGTCACACAATGAAAAGCTTCAGCCTGTGGCAACGCGTCTGTGACTCTGGTGCCGAGTTGGACACGCACGCTGGGTGAACCTGGGTGAATGGATCGGACACGTGGCAAAAGCGTATTGTGCCACAAAGAGTGGCCTTCCAACAACGCAGTATGTTGCCTCACCGATTCCTCCACGTGAACACAAAAAGCTTCTTGTTTACACCATTAGCTCGCGCGTATCAGCACTTGTGCTCTTTGAGGGAACGCAGTCGCGCAAGGAAGTATGTAATAACCTCGCTCATGTCAGTACCCTGTAGGCATCTGGATATAGCAAGGTCATTCTTGTATTTTGCTGACACAGTCCGCGTGCAGCGGACGTTGAGGACGTTCCATTTTAGCGCAGTCTGGTACCCTGGTACCCTGGCACACAATTATGGAGTGCACGTGCCAGACGTGCATACAATTTGCATAATTTTTAATAGGCCTGGCTCAGGGGTTGCCCCTGAACAAGTCGCTGCAAGCTCACCCAGCGACACGTGTGCGCCACACTATGACGTCACAGCCAGCCTGTCTCGCCTCCTAACCGTCAAATTTGTCAGTCGACAAGTGCACCTGTGAACCAACTACCGCCTTTGCCTCGGGTCCCCAGAGGGAGGGACGACTCCCACCCTTCTGGGGCCCAGCTCCTGCATCCCCTGTGCTCCCTGCCACCCCAGCGCTAACCCGCTGCCCTGTGATGCCGCCCCGCCATGCCCGTACGACCCCCATGCGCCCTGCCCCTGCTGACCGCCGTACTGGGCCTGTCCAGCCAATGGCTGCTGTTGGTATGGAAGCCCATGCCCGTGCCCGTAGCTGGGCGGCTGCTGCTGGTGAGGTTGCTGGAACTCAAACTGCCGGGCTTGCGGCTGCTCAGAGGCGGAGCCCATGGCTCCTGTAACCCCGACCACTACATCGACATTGCCATCAGCACCCGACAACCCTGCGCCATAACCAACCTGCGCCTGTTGGCCATGTGACGTTTGGCCCAACCCATGAGGAGCAGCACGCTGAGGCGTGCTGCTGCCCAACCCAGCTCCAGCCCCGGCCGCAGCAGCCGCCGCAGCCACGGCCGCCGCCGCGGACGCTGCAGCTGCCGCCGCCGCCATAGCCTCCGCCGCAGCGCCGCCCAGCACTCCGCCAACTCCGGCTGCCTGGCCATGCGCTTGCTCCTGACCCGACACGTGCACCAGTCCCTGCCCCTGCCCCTGCCCGTAACCCACCGCCTGCTGCTGCGTGGCGGCCTGCGCCCCGGCGACCGTGTAGCTGCCAACGCCTCCCGCCAGCCCTGGGCTTGGCCCCAGGTGCTGCTGCGATTGCTGCCGCCCCGGCCAGCCTGCCATCGGCGGCGGCGCCGCCGCCGGCCCTGCCACACCCACAGCAGGCGCACCTCCCACTCCATCCTTAGCTGCACCCGCCCCAGTAACCCCACTTGGAGACGCACCGCCACCAGCTCCTTTACTGAGAGCGGCAAGCACTTGGGCCAGCGGCCCCCCGCCGGATGCGCCGCCAGCCGCAGCATGTTGCTGCTGCTGCAGCAAAAGCGCCAGAAGCTCGTTGCTGCTCAGCTTGGACGGGTCCACGCCAGGTGGCAGCGTTACCGTGCCAAGGGTCATGAGCGGCTGGGCTCCAGCCACGTGCGCAGCGCCCGCACCGACTGCAGGTGCAGTTGGGGCAGCGGAGGCGCTGGAGGGCGCTGCAGCAGCAGGGGCAGCGGAGGGTGCATGCGGCTGCTGCTGCTGTGGACCGGGGCCAGGCTGCCACGCCCCTTGCTGCGGCTGCTGTTGTACGCCCGGCCCATGCGCCCAGCCCCACCCGCCCACGCCTGCCGGGGGACCTGCTAATGCACCGCCGCCTCCGCCCGCTGCGGCGTGTGCAGCACTGACCGTGGTACTGCCCACAGCGCCTGGTTGACCATGTGTGGCACCAGCCCCCGGAGGCCCACCTGGCACGGCGCCTGCCTGCAGCTGTTGCGGCTGAGGCTGGGTCTGCTGCTGTGGCTGCCCCTGCTGCTGCTCCTGCAGCTGCTTGCCCGGTTGCTTCTGTCCACGTTTATCAAAGTGCTCCTGCAAGGCGGCAAGGGTGCTGGCGAGCACATCAGGCTGCAGCAAGCCAAGCTGCTGTACGGAGTTGGTGCTTGGTGCAGAGGACGCGCCTCCTGACAAGGGTCCCTGGTGCTGCTGCTGCTGTGGCGGTGGTGGCGGTTGCCAGGCCTGCTGTGGGCCGGGCGCAGAGCCGTCGTGCGATACTTGCTGCAGTTGGCCCTGGCCTTGCCCATATCCCTGTGCATTCTGCTGGGGATGTGAGGGCGACGGCTGAGCCTGGCCATGTGTGGGCGAGAGGACGACCTGTGGCTGCTGCTGGTGTGTAGGGGACAAGGGGGTCGGGTACGCGGGAGACATGCGCACAGCTTGCGACAGCTGGGCTGTTGCCTGGTTTCCGCCTGCCAATGGCTGCTGCTGCTGCTGAGGCTGTTGCCCTGCTTGCATGGCACCGCTGCTGGCCACAACATACTGACCCGCCGTGGGCGGGGCGTAGCCAGGGTACTGCTCCTGCCCCTGCCCGCTTGCAGGGCCCCGCAACGGCCCCGGCGGACCGACCGGCTGGCCTGCAGGCTGCTGCAGTTGTGCCCCTTGCTGTTGTGCGCCTGGCGCTGACCCAGCCGCAGGCCGGTATGCGCCTGGTCCTCCTGCCCCCGGCAGTGGCCCCTGCGGCCAGGGTGAGGGCCCTTGCTGCTGCTGCTGCCACCCCAGCTGCCCTGGCCGGCTGGCCGCAGCAGGGGCCTGCCCCTGCTGCCACGCCTGCTGCTGCACCTGCTGCTGTCCGCCGCCGTACTGGTCCCCAGGCGCACCCATGGGTTGCTGCTGCTGCCACGTGCCCTGTACATGCTGCGGGCCGTACAGCGCTCCCGGCCCCGCCCCCGGCCCCAGTGCTCCCGCGTGCGGAGGGCTGAATCCAGCAGCCGCAGACTGCGAGCCCTGCCCTGGTCCCTGCATGGCCTGCTGCTGCTGCTGCTGGTCTGGGGGCTGTGGCTGTGGGGACGCCGAGGACGGCCGCTCGTCGGTGTCCCAACGCGAGCGCTTGGCCCGGCGCTCTCCGGGTGCCGCACCGCTACCACCGCCGCTGCCCCCAACCGCAGCACCAGCACCAGGACCACTGCCTGCAGCACTGTGCGCTGGGGACATGCCAGGGCCGGCAGGACCAGGCGCCAAATTTGCTCCGGGGTGCGGTTGAGGAATGCCTTGCTGTTGCAGAGGGCCGCCGGTGGGTAGCTGCGCGTGTGGGCCAGGCATGGGCCAGGCCTGGCCTGGTGCCGTCGGGTTGGGCGCAGACGGGGGATACCAGCCCTGAGGCGGCAGCTGCTGCTGAGGCTGTGGGTAAGGCTGCTGTTGGTGGGGCGGGGGCTGCTGCTGCCATGGGCCACCGGAAGGGGCAGGGGCGAACTGCTGCGGCGGGGCACCGCCAGGCTGCTGCTGCTGCTGCTGCTGGTGTTGTTGCTGATGTGTAGCTTGCCCGTTGGCGTATGCCCACTGCCCCTGCGCACCGGGGTGCGGCCCACCCGGGCCAGCTGCATGGGGACCTCTCTGCCACTGTCCCGGCTGCAGCCCCGGCCCCGGGCCCTGGCCCTGCAGCGTTACCTGCCCTTGCTGCTCCTGTCCGACAACCCCGTCCGGCTGGTCGCCGTCAGAGTCCCAGCGGGTGCGCCTCTTCTGCCCCCTCTGTCCTTGCCCCTGGTCTTGCCCCTGATCCCGCTGCTGCGACTGCTGGGGGCCACCAGGCGGCGGCGGGACTGGAGCCTGCCCAGGAGGGGGCCCTCCCTGCTGGAGAGGTTGGTACGGCCCTTGCGGGCCACCCCACGGCTGACCGCCACCGTCCCCGCCTCCTTGCCCTGACGCCATTGGAACCCCAGGCCCTGCAAACATCGGTCCGTGTACGGCAGGCGGTGGCCCCTCTGGGCCTCCTCCTGGCAGCCCGCCTTGACCCTTTGCTCCCCCGGGACCGGGGGCGACGTGCGGATGCGGCACAGGAGCGCCGTACGGTGGTGGCTGCTGGTGGGGGTGCGGCGGGCAAGGCCCGTCAGGCGGCGGCGGCCCCCACTGCTGCGGATGCATGCTCATCGACGGCGGCCCGGCGCCAGGGGGCCCTTGTGGGCCGTGTGGGGGAGGGCCCGTCCAGGGCTGCTGCTGCGCCCCAGGGCCGCCCAGGCCCCAGCCGCCGGGACCCGGAGGAGGACCGCTCGGGGGACCCCCACGTTCGCCATCCGGCCCCGAGACCCACCCGGGGCCAGCCGAGCGCCCTGTCGGGGGCTCACCGGGAGGCGGCCTCGGCGCCGGCCCCGCCCCCGGCCCTGCGGCTGCGCTGTGGCCCGGGTATCCCCACTCCGGAGCCTGCGGCGGCGGCGCGGGGCCGCCGCCGCCACCTGACCCATGCGCCGTGCCCCCGACCTGGCCGTGCTCCACATCCTTGGCATCACGCCAACGGGAGGGCCTTGGCTTCTGGCCATCCCCGGCTGCTGCACCTGCTGCTGCAGGCCTACCGACACCCGCCTGCTCCGCACGAGCCGGAACTGCCGGGCCCCGGTGGTCGTCGCGCCGGTCCCCGGCCCCACGTGCATAGCCCTCCTGCTGCTGCCTCTGCTGCCGGGGGTTCTGTTGCTCCTGCGGCGCCAAGGGCACAAGGCTGCGCGGTGCCAGCGCACTGCTCCTCCCGCTGCCGCCGCTGCTGCCCCGCTGGTCTGCGCCCCTACCCCTGTCCCTGTCCCGGTCCCGCTCTGCATCCCGCCCGTAGTCCTTGCCCCGATCCCTGTCCCGGTACCGCCCCCCGTCCTTATCCCGGTCCCGGTCCCTGTTGCAATCCCCGTCGTCGCTGCGCCTCCTGCCACGGTCCTCCGCATGACGCGGTGGCCATGAACTCTGCTGTGTCTTAGGCTGGGCCTGCGGGTCCTGGCCCCGGCTGACCAGGTGTGCGTCCATGCGCATGGGCTTCTTGCCGCCGGCTGCTGGGGCCTCCGGCTGTTGGGGAGGGCCTTGCGGGGGCCGCTGTTCGCCTGCGGGGTGTGGTGGCGTCAAGGAGCTCAGCACGGTGCAAAGCGGGGCTGTGTAAAATGATGGTATTTTGCCTGCAGTGCGAATGTTCCCCTAGGAAGCGTTCGATAGCGGCTGTGTCGTTCCCTGTTCGGCTGTGTCGTTCCCTGTTCAGAGTGTCCATACATTGTGTATGCGGCGTTCATCCGGGTGGCCAACTGTGAGGCTGGTTTTGGGTACTTTGGTTTGTCTGGCATATGCTGGTTTGGTTGTGGTAGCTTGAAGCTTGAGTGGCCGCAGGAGCGCTTTCTTGCGCTTGTACGGAAAGCTGTTGGGTGCCCTTGTACACTATGCAACGGTCAGGCATCCACCGTGCGCCGTGACAATGCCAACCGTACGGTACCACCGGAGTACCGGTGCTGGTTTACTCCACCACCTGCTCCTGCACCTATGCGCTGCCAGCTGACCAGAAGTGCTTCCGGGATGGGCGACCGGTTCTGATGTTCCTGGCCTTCACACAGGCAACATGGTCTGCGCCCATCTATGTGTCACATCCGAACCTTTCGTTACCAGCCAGCTGTGCATTAGGCTTTGGGGTTCCGTGCCTCTCGTGTAGTGCCTGTACGGCATGGCCAACGGCAACAGCTGTCCCCTTGCTCCGGGCCATGCCAGAAGCACCAGGGGCAGCACACCCTGGGGCCAACCCTGGAGCCGAAGGCGGCGCGACATGCCGAAGGGTGGCGCCTGGTGCCCGGCATGTACCTGGGCAAGGAGGCACTGGCCGTGTACCTGCTCCAGGCCCGCATACTAAGATATGAGCAGGGGGCGGTTGGATGCCTTGCGCAGCGAATTGCCTGGCGTTCCGCGATAGTGTAGGTGCAACAGTCGCTTGGGCAAGCAGGCGCATAAAGCCGCCGACCGATCCAGTGTATGCGACCCAGGGTATCCAGACACGTTTTACCTGGACTGCAGCCGGTTTTCATTTATCAAATGGGTCTTCCGCACGTACGCGTTCTGCCAATCTACTGTAAGGAAATGTAACAAGAGCAGTAAATGAGGCGAAGCTAGACGGGAAGCCAAGAATACATACACGGGGCCTGGATTTCCGTACAGGCTCCACGGCAGGTGGGTGGAGGCACGTGGCAGCACCATAGCAGTCGCCGCCGACTCATGGCCAAAGCACGATGATCGGCCAGGCGGGCCACAATCTCTTGCGACGGCTTTAGACTGCATTGCACCCCACCCCCCGTTCCCGTAATCACTCCCGCCTCAAAACATAACGGCACAAGATACTAGTGGGACCCACACCCCGGCCGCGTACCATGGGGCTGCCTGCTTGTGTCGACGCCGTAGCCTGGTTGACCTGTTGCGGGAGCGCCGTGCGTGTCCACAGTGCCATCTCCGGGCCCTGCACCTGCATGTTGCTGCCATGCGTCTGCACCCCAAGGCATGTGAGGACCCCAGGGCCCAGGACCGGCAGGCCCACGGCCGTCCGGAGGAAAGCCGTCGGGGGGCGCATTCGGATGAGCATAGGGCGGGAGCATCAGCTGCTCCTGCATGTCGTACTGCTGCGGTGGGACAGCGCCGTGAGGGCCCCTGCATGCTGATGCGGGTGTGGGTATGGTGGCGGAGTGCTGGGAGGTTGCCCGCCTGCACCTAGGTGCCAGGAAGCCTGGTGGGGGCCTGGGTACGGTGGGGGCGCGCCGACGGGGCCTGGTGGACCTGCTGCACTGCTTAGTTCGGCCCCTGCAAAGGGAGGCACACCTGCAGGTCGCACATTGGCGTGGGCCGGGCCAGGCGGGTAGCCGCGCGGAGGAGGGCCGTCGGGAGGCAGATGGTCGGAGGGGTGGCGAAAGTCCTGGCGGCCTGGGAGATGGCGGCCATCGGGCCTGTGGAAGATGTCCTGACCGGGCTGTGGACGCTGCTGATTCACCGGAGGGCCTGATGGGCCCTTGTGGTTCTCCCAGTTGTGACGGGTGGGTCCTCGGACATCGGGATCGTCGCGTCCTCCCCGCCGCCCGTTATCACGATGCATAATGCCTCTGCCTAGCGGCTCAAACGTTTCAGCAGCCGCGTATGGGGCCTTTGACAGCAGCCTTGCGGGAGACGCGCGGCCTATCGGAAGTCAAGCCATCCTGGGACTTGGACACTCAGCTCAGCTCCGCACACAGCAACAGGTTATGAAGCTTGACAATTAGCAAATATCAGCCTTTCCAATAACGAGCAGAGGCAGTCAACGCTGAAATCGTGCGCCAGAACAGTGTAGTGCAGTCGCAAGGATGGTAGTTGTGTAACAGGTATAAGAGAAGGTAATAAGTATGCACATGCAGCGCTAACGGCGAGGCAGCACCCTTTGAGCCGGCCATTGCGCTTCGTACGGCCGCAACGACCGCAAGACAACAGGAGCGTTCGCGCATCTGTATCTCTCTTTCCCCAGTCTTTCGGACTCTTCTCACACCCACTTGGTGCGTTTCCATGTTTCCTGCTGCTCTTCGGTGCACCGCACACCGATTTGCGCCCTTTGCGGCCGCCACTGTAGTCCGCGTGCTCAACTAGGATTTGTGTATTTGCATGGTGCAGGTGTGCAGCGGGAGTCGAGTCGGCCTTGAGTCGACGCGGAAAAGAGAAGTCCCCACATTCGCTTTGGCGGCTGTCTCTTAAACAAACCAGCAAAGATGTTGATCCCCAAGAAGAACCGCAGGGAGGTGTACAAGTACCTCTTCAAGGGTGAGTTTAGGAACACTTCCTGCAGCAGGCATCAGCTGTACCGTGCAGCGAATGGTGCGCCGACCAGGGTGGATGGCGATCACTGTCTCTCTCCGCTTTCAGCCATCTCGTTCGGCAGCGTATATCGGTTCTAGATATGCCCAGGCTTGCGCTAAGGGGAGGCCGCTGTTGTCGCACGTGTGCCGCAGAGGGTGTCCTTCAGGCGGAGAAGGACTTCAACCTCAAGGAGCACCCGGAGATCCCCGGCGTGCCCAACCTGCAGGTCATCAAGCTCATGCAGAGCTTCAAGTCGCAGGAGCTGGTGACTGAGCGCTTCTCCTGGCGCCACTACTACTGGTGCGTTCGGGCTGGGGCTGGTGTATGCGGTCCGCGTCACTGCACTGGCGAGTTCACACAACGCCTTGCAGTCATGCACTACACTGAGCAGGGCACTGCACACGCGAGCCACAGTACGCGTTAAACAGCGAGTTCCCAGCTGTGTCCTACGTCCAAACGGCGCGTTCTCCAGCGCTACTGCCGCCTTCAAGAGCATCAGTTCTCTGCCGAGCACGTGCGTGTCTTGAACGCTTCACACCTGCTGCATGCACACCTTCACCGTTGCCAGGTTCCTGTCCGACAAGGGCATTGACTACCTGCGCGAGTACCTG
This sequence comes from Chlamydomonas sp. KOR1, assembly GCA_036984285.1. Lineage (NCBI taxonomy): Eukaryota > Viridiplantae > Chlorophyta > Chlorophyceae > Chlamydomonadales > Chlamydomonadaceae > Chlamydomonas > Chlamydomonas sp. KOR1. Next base: position 24,741 of record BQMZ01000242.1, read on the forward strand.
AACCTGCCCGCGGAGATCGTGCCCGCCACCCTGAAGAAGTCCAACCGCCCCCTGGAGCGCGGCCCCGCCCGCGGCCCCGGTGGCGACCGCCCCCGCCGCGAGGTAGGCCGCGGAGCTGCTGGGGCGTGGGGGCCTACCATGTGCATGCAGCGCACCGAGAGCATCAATTGCGCACGGATCGACGACCGGCGGATGTGGGCCACTAGGCAATGCAGCCTTTAGCCCTCGTATTTCAGGTCATTACCGGTACTTGATGGTGTAAAATGTGTGCTGCGTGCTGCCGCAGGGCTTCGGCGGCCCTGGCGGCCGCGAGGGCTATCGCGGTGCCCCCCGCGAGGGCGGCGGCTTCGGCCGCGGCGCCGACAAGGTGGGCGTGGGATGCGGGTGCAAGCGGGGGGCGTTGGGCAGACCACGAGAGGAGGAGCAAGTGGTGGGCGGCTTAATGTTTGAAACGTTGCTGCAAAGGCCCAGGACGGCGCATGTCGGGCATGGGGCTGGAGTGCACTCACGCTTGTGCTTACTGCCGTATCAGCTCCGCGTGTGCACGTCCTAAGCCGACCTTACCTTCCTCTGTTTGCCACGTTGCACAGGCCGGTGCTCCGGGCTCGTTCAACCCCCAGTTCGGCGGTGGCTTCGGCCGTGGCGGTGCGCCCCAGTAAGCGTGCCGTCCCGCCACACCTGGGGGCCTTGCGCAGGTGCTCGGCCCTGCGTTGAACTCTGCCACAGTCCTTTGTAAGAACTGGGCGAAAGGAGCTGCGAGCCCCTTGTCTTAAGAGACAGCACGCATACTGGGTCAAGCGGCAGGGGTCAGCGGCAAGGGACGGGCAGCCCACGGAGCAGCCCGGGAAGCAGAGGGCCAGTGCGGTGTACTGCTGCGGCGCATGAAAGCAGTGCAAGAGCAGTGTATGCAAAGGGATGGGTGTCGTTGGGCTGCAGTGTTGCTGATGGGCGTCGAAGGGCATGGAGACGCAGGGTTAGACGCGTCCATCGCCGAAGGCTTCACATCCTGCTTCACATGGTCGGCGCATGTGATTACGTGGGGCCAGGCGGGGCATGGTCGGCGCATGTGATTACGCGGGGCCAGGCGGGGCCTGCCTTCATACCGGTACGCATCACCACTAAATCATCTAACCACAAATCAAGGTCCATGGGGTACAAGGGCCCGAAGAGCTGTTGCAGAGGACGTGGGGTCAAAAGTACGGACTGTCAGTACGCTGGACGGTCCTGTGTCGATCTACGGAACCAAACGCGCTGGTTGTCGGGCATCAAGACAGCGGGCAAAGGCTAGAGAGAGTTCTCAACCCAATACGTATTTGATAGATTGAAGACTCTCACTTCATGCGGTTTCTACGGGCGCGGCCAAAAAGATGTAGGCACACACGCCCCTTTCAACTGCTATGTTCAGAACATGGCGCTCGCTTACGCACAATCTTGTATGCATTTATATTCTACGTTTCATCCTAGCTTACGGTCCTCTTGGCCAGTCGAACGTGGCAACAGCGTTTGGCTCGCATGCCGTGAATGGGGAAGCTTTTCCTCTGTGCGACAAGCTCTTGCGGGCCTTACACGCAGCTGACAGCGATGCTCTAAGTCATATTAAGCAACTCGGAGTGCATTTGCAGCTCGAGCAGCATCACTCCCAACGGGCGAGGGAGCTGCAGCTTGACCTGGAGCTGTTGCGTGCGTCTGACCCCAAGGCCACGGACCACGATACAGAGCAAGAGCTTAGCAGTTCTGCGGAGCCCCACAGCCTAAACATTGCGGAGGTGAAGCTGTTGCTACAGCAGCACGTGCAGGCCAGGCAGGCGCATGCCAGCGCCAAGGAGGCCCTCCTGCAGCAGTTGCGTCAAACGCTCCTGCCACCCAAAGCAGCACACGCTCAAAACGCTGCAACTGAGGGACCATCCAGCGGTGACCATGGGTCCCATGCGCCCAATCTTCCATTGTGGATGCTCCCCCACTGCGCCCAGGCCCGCCTGAACGCGGGCCTGTACGACGTGTACGACCACCCGCCCGCAACTGCGTCTCTACACATAGCAGCCCCAGCCACTGGCTGGCACACACGCCACGGACATTGGGTGCAGCAGCGAGTGCACCAACACCAGGACGGGCAGGGGGCGCCGAGTGTGCAAGTGTTGCAACGCCAGGAGCAGCAGCGGAGGCGAGTACGACGCAGTCTGCGGCCGTTGCGGCAGCTTGCTGGGGCTGGCGGCGGCCCCACGGTATCCCTCATGGTGCAGTACTACGCGCGGCCGTGGGTGCTGCCCATGCTGGTGACCCCTTTCGAGGCGTGCGCAAGGGAGGACCCTCACGGCTTGGAGGTGCTCATCAACGTGGACAGCAGGTGGGTTAGCGTGCGCGCGTGTCACCAAGCCGGGACAGGGGCGATGATCATAACAAGGTGTTTTGGATGCACCAGGTTGGCACGTCTGCAAGATGATGCCTTGAGGGCGCGGCGCACAGCTTGCAAGGTGCTGGCAAACCTGGATAGGAAACGGGCTGTGGAGGTAGCGTAGCGGCGGAAAACTATTGAGGAGGTTCGTGAGGTGGGCTGGCCCACCCGGAACCGGTGTTGGACGGCACGGGGTTGTGTGCGGCCGGTTGTGAGGGGGCGGCACACGTCGGGCTTGGGGCGTGGGGTGCTGGTGTGATGCGGCGGGCAGGGGCTCTATGGGAGTGTAGCACAAATGGTGCTGCGCGAGCTAACCCACATCCACTCGGCCACACACAGCGGCTCCACGGGAGGGTAGCACAGATGGTGCCGCGAGAGCTAACCCACAGCCACTCGGCCACACACAGCGGCTGCATGGAGTGGCAGCACGTTTGAAGCACCATGTGGTCGGGGCTGGGGCTGGGCTGGGCTGGGCTGCAAAGCCCCTTCCTTAATATGAATTTACACTTCTGGTCCCTTCGCCGCGGAGTTGCAGCACGAATTACTGTGTTGATGAGGCGAACGCGTGAACCAACTAACCTCCTTGGAAAACCCCCGCGGCCCTGCCTCAGGCCGGACGCAGAGGAGGTGGCGCGCCTCGCTGCCCGCTATCCGCCCGGCTTCGTGGTGCCCGTGTTCAGCGACGACGTGCACGAGATCCGGTCGTACAACCGCCTGGCAGCCCTGGCACGTGGTAGCGTGCTGGTCATGCTGCAGGTGTGTCGGCGTGGAGAAGCTGCGGTGACCCATTAGCATGTTGAGAAGTAGGTACTATATACAAGCAAGCAGCATGCCGCAAGTAGCGTGGTGCAGGCGTCCTGTTCCTTGAATGCTGCCACTACACTACCTTTGACAAGGCCTTGCCGTGCCTTGCCGTGTCCACAGGATGACGACCTCTTCCCGGCCACGCCCGCCACGTGTGCATGGCTAGACAACGTGGTGCGCGCGTTCGCGCATTGGCCGCGCCTTGGGGCCCTGGGGTGAGCGCGGACGCTCTCTAATGCTCCCTATTGTTGTTTGCAGGTCCCAGAGCGTGAAACCAGCGTCCCGGTGCGCCATCTATCCGCGCGAACAGCCTCCCGCCTGCTCTCTCCACACCGTGCCGCGTGCCCCTGCTTTCACCGCCCCTACACCTGACGTGCTCTGCGCAACCATTCCACCGACACCCCACGGCCCTGCACCTGGCAGGTCCCAGCGAGGCGGCATGGGCTACCGGCTACCACGCCAACGCGCCACCAGCCTGCTCACACCCGCCCGCCTTGATTACTGCTTTCTGCTCATAGCATGCCGCGCGTCCCTCACTTTTCCAGCCCGCCTGCCCCGCCTGCCATGCGCTTTCCCTTCTGCTGGTACGTGCCCCCGCACCGTTCGGGCCCAGCGCTACAGCACGAACCACCACACCAGCGCACCGCCCACCTGCGCGTGCCCCTGGGCCCGCTTCCATACTGTATCCGGTCCCCTCCATCCCCCTTGCCACCTACCTTGCATCATTTTGTAAACCTAAATACGCCCATATGGCCGTAAGGAGTGCCGTCGCCTCCATTGATTTCTTGGGTCTTGGCCCGTCCTGCCCCAGGTCCCAGCGCTACGTGGTGGACTACCACCCCAACACCACACAGTGGGGGGTGCACTTCAGGGAGCGCCGCACAACAGCTGACTTCGGGGCCGCCTTTGACCACCCGGCGGCACGGCGGTGGCGACAGAGGCAGGGGGCATACCGGGAGCAGGGGAAGCAGGCGCAGCAGGAGCGGCATGGGCAGGCTCAGTGGCCGAAGACACAGGGGCGGGTGCGTGGGGACGAGGCGGAGGGGAACGAAGGGGGTGCGGCAGGTTTGGGGATAGCCCAGTTGGGCGCGAGGAGCTTGGGACAGCGCGGCAGTCAGGAGGTGGGGGTGGGACCCCGGTCACAGCGGCGGGCACAGCAGCGAGAGGGCGGGCAGGAGCAGCAAGGGCGCATGGTGGCAGAGGCTGAGCGGCAGAGGCAGTGGGAGGGGCCGGGAGAGGCTGCGGCAGGGGCAGGGCGAGGGGGAGGGTGGGCGCAGCAGCCGGACGGGGTGGAGGTCGGCGCGGACGACGGGGCTGGGTGGGGCATGGTGGAGCCAGACGGACGGCTGAGGATGCAGGTGGGGGATGGGTGTGCGCGTAGGGCGCGAGGAAGGAGTGCAAGGCGCACCACCTAGTAAGGGGTGTGCGGAGGCGCCGGCTAGACAGGCGTTACAGTGTGTCTTGACCTTGAATAGGTGCATTTTGTAAATCCATTTCCATACCGTCCTTGCCCGTGTGCGCAAGCCATGTGGACACGCCGGGCCGTGCGCTCCCTGCGTTGGTGTGCTGTGCCCATGTCGCCGCATAAGGCGATCCTGCCGCCAGAACACCGCCGTGTCACGCAGGTTGTGGTCCTTGTGGACTCCAAAGCGCACGGTGGCTCCTGAGCCGTGCCGTCAAACATATCAACATTGCCTTTTCCACGATTTGTTTTCTCGGTGCGCTATGCTCCTTCCTACGCTCCTTCCTGACGCTCCTTCCTGACACGTTCCGTACACATTCCTGCCCATGCCCGCCACTTGCCAGTACTTGATACATTGCCGGACTTTGCGCAATTTGTGGCCTTGAAGGCCCACACGCCGTACCGCTACTGATACGCGCCTGCGCCTGTCCACTGATCAGCTTTACGTAGCACTGCCATGTATACGACTTTCCTCTGTCCGCAGTTTGTGGCGCTTGTGGACTATGCGCCCATCGCTGTGCGGGCCGCCGCGCTGCGCGCCGTGGGGGGTCTGGACGAAGCCATGTCGCCCCCCGGGGGCTGCGGGGTGCACTCCGACTACGACGTGTCGCTGCGCATGTGGATGGCTGGCTGGCAGGTGGGTTGAGGCGGTTGGGGCAGTTGGCCGGTGGTTAGGGTGGTTAGCCAACGGGGGCTGGCTGCACTTTTGACTATGGCATGGCATTGCGCGTTTGGATGGCGGGCTGGCGGGTGGGTGTACCCTGTGGCTTAAACGGAATGGTGGCGTTGCGGCGTGCAAGGACAGACCGCGACCTGCTGCACAACGGGGAGGTTGGAGGTGGCTGCAGGCAGGTCCAGCGGGGCTTTTGCTATGGAAGAAACCACCCTGGTGCTGCATCCTGACGCATGGTGCGCGAGGTGTGAGGCTCCGTGCCTGTCAATCCGCCTTCTTTCCATGCTCCTTCTCCCATGGTTCTTGCTCCCCTCGTGAAGGCTTTAATTTCCATGTCCTCGTAATCGTTCGTTTTCAGACGTACAGCTTTGCGTCCATTGCCCTGCGCACAGGTGGCGTACATGGAGGGCCCCGGCCTGACCAGGGACCCGCACGAGGAGGAGGGCGGCTCGCACCGCCCGGGCGCGTCGGGGCTGTGCTGGGAGCGGCAGTGGGAGCAGGCCATCGCCTACATGCGGCAGCGCTGGGGGCAGCACAACCGGTGGGACCCTGGCAGCTACTACTGGTTCGGCAGCAACGTGAGTGGCGCGGCAGGGGGATGGAGCTCCATGGCATGCACGGGAGGTGTATTAGTGGTGGAGTGTGCGGCATCAGGGCTTAGATGGGTACTGGCGCCGGGTAGCAACGTGGGGCAGGGGCGGGACACGTGTGATGCATCATAGCGACGAGCAGGCTGGCGGTCGACCGACGACCGTTGCTTGTTGACGCGCGAAGGGGTGGTCGATTGCACTGGGGAACGGCGCGTACGGCTGTACGCTGTCACGGCCCTGGATGCCGCCGGTAGGCGCAAAGCTCTGTACGGACAGCTACTAGTGGTTCAGCAGCAGCGCGAGTGGGGTGGGATAGGTGAGGTGGGGACGAAGGCCGGAGGGCACGGTGGTTGCCGATTGAGGACAGAGCCGTAGCACTGTGTTGGGTGTCCTGGTTGCTGACTTGCAAGAGCCGCTCCGGTAATCTCCTTCCTCCGCGCGGCCTCGTTTCTGACGCACACGTGGGTACGGTAGTCACTAAACCGTATTCACTATATCGTGTGGCCACACCACCTGGAATGTAATACAAAATGCCAAAAATTCCCGTGCTGCACGTGGTTCACCTTTCCGCAGGTCTCCGAGGTCATCTCAGAGCACGTTCGGCAGCTGAACGTGCGGCTGCTTGAGCGTATAGACCCCTCATCCTGTCCCCTGGGGTACGGCTGTACGGCGGATCCGGCGGACTGGATGGCGGGCGTGCCGGCTGCCATACAGCCGCCTTTTGGCGGCCTCAGCTCGTGGCCCAAGCACAGGCGGGCGTCGTGGCGGGTGCCCTTCAGGCAGCAGCACGGGCGGGCAGCTCCACGGGGTGGTGGTGGTGGTGGTGGCGGCAAACGTGGCAGTGGCGGCAACGGAAATGCATGACGCGTGCGCAGACCCAGGGGCCAGGGAGTCTCTGCTGCTAGGTGCACTGGTGGGCACTGGCAGTACATGGCATTCTATGTTATGAACACACCTAATTACTGGCGCTGCAGTTACGGAGCGATCAATGGCACACCCCAGCTGACTTTGCAGCATGGGGTACAGTGCTGCTGGCTTTTTTGGGGGCCCATGGCCCCTTTTTGCTGCTGGCGTTCTGCCGTTCCCTGGTTGATGGACACCAGTGCAGATTTTTGCAGGTTTGAAACAGGTACATTCGGACCGGCTTGAGGGGTTGGGCGCAGGACCGTGCACGAGATGGCGGCATGGCTACCCTGGCTACCAACGTGCACGTGCGTTGGCCAAGTGGTACCAGGCTGGCGGCTGGTGTAGCTCGCGGGACTTCGCGCTGAAGGCAGGGGTATATGACGCATGGCTTGGCCCAGCTTGGCCTCTTGTCTTGGGCTACTGGGGGACAAACCAAGGCCCTGGAAAGCGGACGGGGTATGTCCCCTGCTTGCTGGCACCCCAATGGAGTTCGGTACACTGCGGTGCTGTCCCCTGCTGTGCACTTTCGCTAAACCTCACAGTAGCACGTGATGTTCGATGCGCAGGAGGCAGCGGACTGACCCTCCTGGTGCAGCAATCATTGGCCCTGGTATGGGGGTCGTAGGTGGGGCCCCGCCTGGGGTAAGGTTTAGGGTGTCTCTGCTAAGGGGTGCTAAGGGGTCCTGTTTGCAGGCTGGCTTCGCTCACTTCGAGCTAGCTGCTGCACGTGGTTCGCGGGGTGTCACGGTGCTGATATGTCGCCACCACGGGGGCCCTGGTCGCCACATCGTTTTGGTGCGTGGTAGCGGTGTGCGCTTTGGCTACCAGCTGGTCTACCAGGCCTACCCATCCCGCGGGCAGGCCATGCGTTAGGTTTTGCGGTCGTGGCTGTGTCCTTGGTTGCATCAGTTACGCAACTCTCAGTCCGGGAAGATCGGGATCAGATCCCCAGATGCACTTCGACTTGAAACGAACGTCCTGCCGAGGCCGGGGCTTTACAGCAGGCCCATCTTTCGCCATTCTTTGCCGCTCTATGCGCCACTGGACGTGTCGAAGCATCATAGAAACACAAAGGGGGTTCAATCATGTATGAGCGCGTGCTTCGGCACGTGGCAAACGACACGACGGTTGCACTATTTTGTCGTCGCCCGAGGCAAGGGATGGGTAAAATGTCCCATCTCTCCGTTTCCTCACATGGAAACCACAAACAGCAATTCGATGCAATCATGAGCGCATCACCAAGTAGTGTGGTCAAACGTTGCAGGCGACCGTTGCTTCGAAGGAGGAGGAACCCACGGGAGGAACCTGACCGCCATCTTCCCATCAGACATCCACGCTCACCTAGCCTAGACAGTAACTTACAGTCGTACTAGTTGGATTTAGCGCCTGCGTCGACAAGGGTCATCCCTACAGCTTTTCCCCGCAGCCTGCAACTTCTGTCGGTTAGCCTTCCGACCGCGCAGGGGAGTCTCCAGCAGTTGCCAACCGCACCCGGTGGACCAACTTTTTGTTTTTTGGACAACGCCCGCGCTTCTAATGCACAATTCGGCCGTATCCAAGGCACAAGCATGTGATGTGCAAAAGCCGTACTGCGAGTCCCTGCTGTGTGGTCCCTTTGCGAAGTCGACACAACTGCTACAACCTGAATTTTGCGCAAACACCTTCACTCCTTCGTTTGAATAGCTCATATGGTACCGTAGTTCCGTGACATAGCATCCATACGCGCACGTCTACTGCCTCAGGAGCGCCGTCTACTGCCTTCTGTACTGCCTTCTGTACTGCCTCGTTCACTCGTACACAGTGGTGATGGTACTGCCCGAGGCCGGGGCTGGTGTGAGTTGCACATAGGCCATGCGCTGCTGATACCGGTAGGCGTGGACGGGACCAGTGAGGACCGTGCGGCCGCACCACCTGGAATGTAACGCAAAATGCCAAACGTCCGGCCAACTGCCGGCAGTGCTCGTCTTCTGCGTGCATGCCCATGCCCATGCCCATGCCAGGCCCGCCCAGTGGGAGGGGGGCAGGGGGCGGGGGGGGGGGGAGTACCGTGCGGCCCTGCCGTCCGGTTGATCTAGGTCGGTGCGTTTGGGAGTCCTTGCATGGCTTCAGGCTCCCCTGAGCGCCCACGCCTCCCCCACTCACATGTCCACGTTGACCTCCATGCGAAGAAGGGCGACCCCACTCGCCAGCTTCATGAACCATCTTGGGGTCCTGGGGTGCGGCGGGTTGGCAGCTCAGGGGAGCAGGGCATTGAGGCATGAGCCATTGTTGGCCAAGTCAACATCAGCCAGCCGCCTCAGGCCCACCTGCAGCAGTGTCGCATCGGCGAGGGGAGCAGGTGTTAGAACGGTGTGCCAGGCGGGGCGTCAGGCAAACGGTGCAGGCACACCAGCACACTGAGGGGGGTGAGGCTGGCGAGGGATGGGGCGTTTGTGGCCGCACGTGTATTGGGCAGGGGTGATAATCGGAGGAAGGAAAGGGGGGTGAGGAGAGCATACCCCTGGACATGACTCTAGGGGAGGGGCCAGCTGGTGGGCCACAGCAGCTGCTATACCCACCAGGGGAGATAGGGGACTGCTAGGGGCATGCGTTCCCCCCCTGATACCCACCCGGAGCCCCCAGATGGCCAAACTTCAGCAGCTGTCTGGAGTTCTGGATGTTGGGCGCGAGCCTGACCACCTCACACCCTTCATGCAGCTAGTTTCTTATTATATCGCGCGCGCTCCGTGATGATTACAGTGTGGGGCTCTGTGCTGCAGCGGTCTAGAATGGCACGTGGCACGTGTGCAGACCTTTTGCATGGGGACGACCACCTGCGACGTACCTGAAGTTACATTCAATTTTCAGTCGCACGCACCAACGGTAGTCATCAAGGCAGATAGCCCATGGCCGCGAATAGCACTCACCGGGGGTCCTATCCTGCAGAGCCGCTACGCTGCATCCCACCCCTACCCACATACCTGCACATACAGCACCGGTTCACTGGTCGGTCTTACACACTGAAAACACGATGCAGGCTTCAACTTCTGGCAGAATAGCTGTAACTGACCTGCATCGACAACCGGTGTTACCTAGACATGTTCGACCAGCGCGCTGCGCGAGAGCCAGGGACCGCATGGCTGTGCTGCGCGCGGCAGACGACGAGGAGGCTCCCATGGTGCCCGGCGACTGGAGGGAGTTTCGAGCAAAGATGATAATGAAAACTGGTGAGTCTTCATGCAACACTGGGTATGCTGGGGAGGACTGGAGTTACCACTGGGTCTACCATGTGTTCGCCGGGTTCGCGCTGCATCGTGCCACTGACAGACTATGGCTTATTCATACCATGTGCATAATAGTATTTGTGCTGCCGCGAGGGCAGCGACACAAACGCGTGGCCCTAGGCCGGCTCGCACGGCCCGCTCCCCTCCCACTTGTCACTCCACTTTTGCACGCTCATCAGGAAGGATAGGAACACCGGGACTTCCACCCCATCTAAATCCTTGTGCATAATATATACTAGCCACTCGGCCTCACGTACAATTGGGGCCCTGACCTGTGGGCGCGCTCAAGCCCCACGCTTGTATACCTGCCCGCACCTTGCACATCGTGCACCGTGCCTCCGTACCTGCTGGCCGCCAACCCTCCATGGACGTTTTCCCTTGCCACTATGCTCCAGTACACTTGCATCCATGACTGCTTGAATCCTTGTGTTTCCGTGACACGCAACCATGCAGCCGCGCGTGAAGGCAGAGCGTGTGGCCCCAACCCCAACCAGCTGACCTGGTGCCCCAGCATGCTGTACCCCTGATACGTACGGCCCTGCGCGAACACACACTGTCCTCCCTAATCCTCTCTTTGGTCCGGCCACTCATTGCGTCATTGGCCACCCGCAGCCGGCATCCAAAGGGCCCTCGGCGCTGCAATTTAGCGTCAGTTGGTGTCCCAGCCAGCCAGCCAATCACTACCTCAACCCCTTGCCCCCAACGTGCAGGCGGCATCCCCGATGGCGCTCGCCGCTCCGAAGCCAACCGGCGGCTGCTGGAGATCCAGTCTCCCTCGCTGGCGGCGGAGGGGCTGTGGGCTCACGCCACTACAGGGCCAGAGGCGGGTGGCCTACTGCTGTCCACGCGCGCGGCGCCCGCGCTGCTGCACTCGGAGCGCATGTGGCAGGTGGGGCGGGGTCAGGGACGCTTGGCAAGTGGCGCATAGCATACAAGGCGTGAGCCTTGCGGCACGTGGTTAAGCACCAGGACAGCAGGCGCCCGCGATGCCGCACCCGGAGCGCATGCGGCAGGTGGGGCGGCGGGGACGCTGGACTTACCGCACTGGGCAGGTAGGCTGCGTGCCCTTGCGGCACGTGGGCTGTTACCAGGACAGTAGACGCCGCGATGCTGCATAACGTACCGTGTCTTCCGGTCGGCGGTGGCTTGACGTACCATGCCAGCTGTTGTGTACAAATGCAGGGTGCAAGTCACCTGCACGCCACATGGCGGGGGTCCCGTGTCCCACTTGCCGTACGGCAGCCCGGTGCACTTGGCGCGTAGCATACGTGGCAGGGTACGTGTCGTACGCGCCAAGTGCAGCGGCCTGCCGGATGTCAAGTGGGGTACGGGAACCGCGCCACGTGGCGTGCAGGTGACGTGCGCCCCTGCACTTCGGGTGTACACAATGGCCGACATAGTACGCCAAGCCCCCGCGGACCGGATGACACGGTACTGCACTCTAAACAGCCCTCAGCCCATCCGCATGCACCATGCCGCCAGTCACGATACTCCAGGCCTGCCACAGCAGACCAGTCGACGGGTGCTGTATACCGTCCTGACAGTTTCGGACGCATCGGGGGCATGCATCATGACATCCGGTCTGGCTGCCTGCCCAACCAGGCGGCTCTCAAGTGGGCCCGGAGCCGCCAGTGCCCGATGTCTGAAGCGCAGCGAGCAGACATGGCGGCGTTGCACCTACGCGGCATGGGGCTCTCACAGCAACTTCTGCACTAAGTGTTCACCCTACCTCCGCCCGCGTGCAACCCAACCGGCAGCTGGTCATCTTCATCACAAGCCACGGCCCGGAGGGCACGGTGGGGCTTATCCTCAACAAGCCCACCGGCCTGGTGCTGGGCCGCAAGCCGGGGGGGCTGCCGCTGGAGCTGGGGGTAGGTGCGCAGTGGTGTCATCAAGGGAGCCCCCTTTCTTGATTGAATGGTGGCATGGTGCGGGCGCGAGGGCCGCAAGCCGGGGGGGAGGGCGCTGCCGCTGGTGCTGGGGGTAAGAGTGCACACCTGGTCTACACAAACTGGCCACCGCCGTACTTGCATTGTCATGGTCCACATGGCCAGTCCTTCTGACGATGACGTCAGGCGCCCGTGCTGACTGCCGCTGGAGCTGGGGGTCAGGTGCGCGGTGTGGTCACCAAGGAAGCCCCCTGCCATAAGTGTATGGGGGCGCGAGGGCCGGAAGCGGGGGGGCTGCCGCTGCAGCTGGACACAGGTGCACGGGCTGGGCGCGGGCGTATTGGCGTACTATTGATGCTTGACAACATGGCCAGGCCTTGCTGCGAATAGTTGGGCGCGCGTGCTGACCGCTGTACTGTTACTGCTCACTTGCCGTACCCGCAGGGCTCAGCTCCCGTACAGCAGGTGTTCCAGGACAACCAGGTGTACTGCGGCGGCTACACGGCGCAACAGGTAAAATACCGCTTTGCGCTGTGTCCAGTGCTGGCTAAAGCGCACGTCCAAATGCCGTGGCCATACACAACAACCGTAAAGCTCTTTCTGTCCAGGCCGGAGTGCTGTACGCTACTCACACGCTCAGGAACCCCGTTGCATTGCCGCTTTGCGTCCTTTCTGTATGGTTCTCAGCACATGTGTAGACGCTCTACACCCTGACCGCAGCAATACCCACCCCTCATTCCACACCTTCCCCCGAAACCCTGTTGCAGGTGCTCCACATCATGCACGGCTACCGACTGCCCGACTCGGTGCCCATCGTGCCAGGCGTGCACATGGCGGGCGAGGCGGCGGCGGCGGCGGCGGTGGCGGCGGGCCGGCTGCCGGCGGCGGACTTCAAGTTCTTCGCGGGGGCGCTGACGTGGCAGCCGGGGCAGCTGGAGGACGAGATCGCGAAGGGGGCATGGTGAGTTCATTGCGAAAGCGGAATGCCGTGACACGCGGGTGTTGCGGTACAGGGGCGCGTGTAGCGACGCCTGGACGTTTCCCCAAAACCTGCTACCGCTGTTTTATTTGATCAAGTCCCGGTTGGGAAAGCCAAAGGCACCTGAGCTTCCTCCAAGCCCGAAGCTTCCTGCATTGGACAATCGCCGCCGCACGTGTCTCTCCCATGCGGGGCACGCTGGTATTCTTGGTTTGGTGCTTCACTCCCGTCAGCACCTGCCCGCTGCTCTGCAAGCTGCTCCCTCCTCTGCTGGTTGTCCGCCGCCCCCTACGTGCCCGTTGTGCTCCTTTCCACGTCTGGGGCTGCCAACAACCCGCGCCCATGCCCCTTCTTCGTTCCCTTCGCCACACCCACAGGTTCACGGCCGCCTGCTCGCGGTCGCTGGTGCTCAAGTCGGCGCTGCAGCTGCCGGTGCCGCTGTGGTCCGAGGTGCTGCAGCTGATGGGAGGGGAGTATGCGGAGCTGGCGAGGGACAGCTACGAGGGGGACGAGTAGGGGACCGAGCTGTGGGTACACGCGTAAACGCAAGCCTTAGGTGGCTGGGTGGCTGGGTGAAGGCCAGGAGGCCCTCATGTGGTGCAGACGCCGCATGCCCATGGGAAGCTACGACGGGGCGTAGCAGTTGGCATTTTACTCAGATGGTGTGGTGCTGGTGCAGACCGGAGGGCCGGAGCTCTCGCCTTTTGCAGACCGGAGGGCGGGGTCCCCTGGGCGGGGTTCTCCCCTGGGCGGGGTTCTCCCCTGGTGCAGACCGGAGGGCCAGGGTTCTGCCCTGGTGCAGACTTAAGGGCCGGGGTTCTCCCCTGGTGCAGGCCGGAAGGCCGGGATTCTCCCCTGGTGCCGACACTGCCTGACACAGGGCAGCTCCGGTTGTCACTAGCAGCATCCTGAGATGGGGTGGCTCGTATGCAGGGCGGCTCTTATGTACTGCTGACGCCGCCTGGAACGGGACGGGTGGGAGGGGTCGAGTAGGGGGTTGTGCAGCTGCTGGAGGCGGCCGTGTCGGCACCACAGGACAACCCCCTGTTGGCAATCGCATGAAACGCGTACGACGGGGAATGTCAACGGCTACGGCCCGTAGTCGCCTGGATGGAGGACTTCAGGGGTTCAGCTCGGATGCGCAGCTACCGGCGCCATCAGGCTTTGGATCTACCATCTATGTTGTCATTGGGCCAGTCGTTACACCTGCGTTACGCGGTGGGCCCACTCCAATCGATGCAAGGCAGCAAGAGCATGTCCCGTAAGGCCAGGCACAGCCACCACTGGGCACTGTGAGGCGCGTGCCCTGTGGGTGCAACAAGGCAAGAGGGCATAGGCAACGCTATACAGGGCGTACGTGTTGCAGAGGTAAAAGCTTCGAGGCCGGCCGCGTTTGGCACGCCGTGGATGGATATACCCGCCCCTCCGCATGTACCTGGGAGCATCTGGTGCCTCACATTCGAATGTAAAAGAGGACACGAGCATGGGGCACACAGTGGTGGCCAGCACTGTCCTCCGTCCTCCGATGCAAGCATGTGGTGGTGGTGGTGGTGGTGAGGAGGAGGAGGGAAGGTGTTGGGGCATATGTGCCTGGTGAACAGTCCTGCGGTACTGCGTGTACACAGGGCAGGGCAGGGGCAATCGAGGCCCGCTGGCACTGGTTGCAACCGATTTGAACCACTACAGAGCGCCATACGTCGATCATCAGCGTGCCGATAAACAGAAATTATGCCATAGGTTGAAAGTACGCACCTTGCCGCTAGGAAACATAACCACGTTGTCGGGGTGCCGAGCGGAGTTGACAGCAGCCACCCGGACATGATCACGTCTGTCCCAATGCTTAAACCAAAACTGCATAACAAGGCGGCGTAGCCGTACCTTCTGTCGCCTCGATAGGCTGCTGCGGTCGTCATGTCTTCTTCTTCATTGACTCTGGAGGAGACCAGGGCTTTCGCTGGACAGCTCGATGCCTACAAAGACGCAAGGCAAGTGATTAAAGCATGCAGGGAGGAACTCGTCTGTGCCTTTGTCGCTCACTGGCCGTGACGGGCCATGTGCAGGACCCGCTTGCTGGAGCTCTGGCGCGCCGGAGACTGCAGGCAGCTGCTTACTCTGGACGCTTGCAAGCGTAAGAAAACATGCCAGACCAGCTCGGGAAGTCCTGTTGATGGCTTTGCTGCAAGGGCGTGGGCTAACCCGCTCTTCCGTGCCTGCCTGCTACCTGCCTACAACTCTTGCTCCTGCACAGGCGACTGGCCGAGCCACCTTGAAACCGTCCTGGATGCCTGCTACAAGTTCCTACAGGCTCACGGTCTGATCAACTTTGGCCTTGTCAAGGAGCCAGGTAAGGCCATATGGCCAGAGCCCTTACATTGTGCTGGCACGTGCTCCCTGGCGCCGACGAGGATTCAACACTGGTCCTGGTCCGAACCAGCCCGCGCTTAGGCCTAACCGTCTACGTCGTAATGAAACCTGCAGAGGACCCAGGCAAGAATGAAGAGGAGGAGAAGCCTAGAAAGGTTGGCAAGCGGCAGATCATTGAGCGCCTGTACGCCATTCTGCGCACCGCCGACCTGGAGGTAAGGCATGTGTCGGACGGGGTATCCCTGAAACCGGCTTCCTTGCACACGCACGCATGTCTTGCACTGATGTTACACCTAGTGCACCATTGATACCCTCTGTTTGCCTTCGCCGGCCAGGGCAGGCCGAGTGGATGCATAGGCCTTGTTGATAGCACGCTCGCTAAACCAGATGCCCTACGTTCGCCTGGCCCATGCCAGCTAACGACCCAGCAACCGACACGCGCCTTCATCCTGGATACTGGTTTGCATATGCAACACAGCAGGCTTCTTGCAGTGCCCTGTGGATCAGTCGGTGCAAGACGGAACACACACTTGTCTGCACACATCCCCCTACACACTTGTTTGCAGACAGTGACCGAGAAGCGCATCCGGCAGCAGCTCGCCGACGAGTTGGGTGTGCCAATGGACGAGCACAAGGCCCTTGTACGGAAGCACGTGACGCACGTGATTGAGCACATGGACGAGCGCGCGACGCTGGAGCCGCTGCCGTACACGGACGACGAGGGCGAGGAGGAGGCGGGCGGGGGCAAGGGCCGCAAGGGCTGCGGGAAGGGCAAGGGCAAGGGCGGCCAGGAGCAGCCGCACGTGGTGGTCGTGGGGGCCGGGCTGGCGGGCCTGGCGGCGGCGACCGTGCTGCAGGTGCGTATGCCATTCCGTTGATGCACGTAACCGCCATTTCCTTGCAACTAGCTGTGGCCGCTGCACCCCAAGCGGTCCACTTTCACAATCTGTGATGGTTACAGCCCTCCCTTTCCTGCCAATGTGCCGTACATGCCGACAGCGTAACGGTCTGAAGGTCACCGTCCTCGAGGCGCAAAAGCACGTAGGGGGCCGCCTCGCACGCCTCACAGTTGCGCCACCCGCAGCAGCAGCAGCCAAGGACGGAGCAAACGCTGCGGACTCAGTTCCTCCAACCGCCCAAGTAGCCCTTGCAGCCCTCGGCCCAGCCGCCCTCATCTTCCCGCCCTTACCCTCCGTCGGCGCCGGGCAGCTTCCGTCAGCTTCCTCTGCAGCTGCGGGCAGCTTCCAGTCGGCAGGCGCCGCCGCTGGCGCCGCGGCGTTGCACGCCCTTTTGCGCCAGCTGGAGCTTAAGCCGGTGCCGTTGGCGGAGACGCCTGCTGGGCTGAGGCCGGCGCTGCTGTGCACAGCAGGACCTGCGGGCGCGAAAGGGGAGAGCAGCGGAGGAGGCGGGCAAGACGGTGCGGCTGCGGAGCGGCAGGGCAGCTACCTGCCGGAGGACGTCCAGACGGAGGCCGAGGGGTAGGTGGTCATTTTTGATGGGCTGGGTACAGCATGAGCACCGGCTAGCTGGCTGGCGGGTTAGCTATGGGTCTTGGGGACGAACGGAGGTTCCAACGCGCGGTGGTGTTTGCAGTGTGTGTGTGTGTATCCCTCTGCGCACAGACGGCAGGTTGCCGCCCATGTGCACAAGCCCGCACGAACGGGTGTTGGGGGGAGTCCCGAAGGGTATTGCTATCCTGCTTACCAGCCGTGTGCTGCCCGCGCAGGCTTTTGCGGGAGGTGCTGGACCTGGTGCGGCAGCAGCTGGGGGCTAAGGAGCAGGCCCAGGGCTCCCCTAGTGGCCAAGCGGGACCGACCCTCGGGTCAGAGCTTCGCGCGGCGCTGCGGCAGCTGCAGGGCCTTCCCAAGGCGGAGGGGCCGGAGCAGGGGGAGGGGCAGGCGGGCGGCGCGGGGAGTAAGCGCCCCGCGGACGAGGGTGCCGCAGAGGATGAGGTGGGTGTGATAAAAGGCTTGAAAACGGGAAGCTGCGTGTGTAGCTGGGATTGCGAGTGACACCGCTCGTGCTGCAGTCACGGGGCACGGACGTGGCCGTTTCAGGCGCCTGGTCTGCCCGTGGGGAGGGGCGGGCACAGTTATGGCAAGAAAGTATCGGCGTTCCGTGTCCTTCTGGCTCTGAAATTTGACGCACGTGGGTAGCCTGCGACTCTGCCTGTATCACGGACGACACAGCATGCCGGAGAACGACGAAGAACTCTCACGCACAGCACAGTGCCGTGCTCTGCCGCCCTGCTCTGAACCGCACCCATGGACTGTGGGGCTGTCGCAGGACGGCCCCGCTGGCGCCGGACGCCCCGCCAAGCGCGGTCGTGCCGCAGTCCTCGGGGACGACTCGGACGAGGAGGAGGGGCCAGCTAAGAAGGAGAAGGGGGATGCATGCGGCGAGGGGCCCGTCGAGCACCAGCAGCAGAAGCAGCCGGACGCGAATGGGGTCAAGGAGGAGGTGGACGGGGCTGCAGGAGGCAGCAGCGCGGCTGTGAAGCGCGAAGGGGACGGCGGGGCTCTGGAAGGGAGCGGCCACGACAGGGGCCGAAAGATCCGTCCGGTGGGTCCCTGGGCGAGGAACATGTGCGGAGTTGGCGCGCTGCCCCAGCCAAAGAGGTGCCCGAGCAACAGCTGCGGTCCCTGCCCTAATGCACGCCACCATGAGCACATGCTCTTCGTAAGCGTGTCAACAAAGTCTGCGATGACATCATGCGCAGCAGTGTCAGCACTTTGCGCGCCACGACTTGATCCCTTCCCACCTCATTCCGTATTCCGCATGCCACGCTCACCCCAGCCTTGTCCTCCTTGCTCCTCGCCCACACGCAGGAGGTCCTCCGCGCGCTGCACTCCCACCTGCTGCCCCTGCTGGAGCTGCAGCTGGGCGCGCCCCTGGACGCCCTGGCGCCGCACCAGCTGCACCTGCTGCCGCCCCTGCCCGCCTGCGTGCTGCCGGCCCCCACACCAGCAGCAGCAGCAGCAGGTGGTGACAGCAAGGCAGGGGAGGAGGCAATGGGTGCAGCGCAGAGCGCCAAGGGGGCGGAGGGCTGGGCCGTGCTGCCTGGCGGGGTGCGGGCCATGTGTGAGGCACTGGCGGCGGGGCTGGAGGACGTGCGGATGGGGGTGGTGGTGACGGCGGTGGCGGTGACGGCGGCGGGGGTGCGCGCGACGTGCAAGTCAGGTGGGGCAGGGTGGGCTGGAGCAGGGCGGGGAGAGGCATGAGGCGGCAAGTGTTGGTCGGGATGCGTCCCGCCGCGCGGTGGAGTTACTACCAATACATTGCAGTCTGTGCAGTCAGGGAGCGCAGGCACGTCCTGAGCAGCACCCAGATGTTACCTCAGGCGGGTGACTCCCAGCTGACAACTTGAGGGAAAAAGGTTGTCAGCGATCAAAGCAGCTGCAAACCCATTCAGGATACGGTCTTAGTAACATACCAATGTGCCTGTGCAATAATGGGTAGCCCTTTGGCGTTGACAGCGGAGGAACCTGCTCACCGTAATGCTGATGGACCACGAGCATACCGCCGTCTCCCCTGTGCAGGGTCACCCATCAACGCCTCCGCCGCAATCCTAGCCGTTCCCCACTCGGCCCTGGGCCCCAGAGGCGGCATCTCCCTGGATCCCCCGCTCCCGCCATACAAGGCGGCCGCCGCCTCCCGGCTGTCGTACACGTGTCAGACACGTGTCGTACTGCAGCTTCCCACGGACGATGACCAGGGGCGGGTTCTGGAGCTACTGGGGCGCATGCTGCTGGGCGGGCGGACGGTGGTGCTCGCGGGCGCTGAGGCAGGGGCAGCAGGAGGGGACACGGGGGCGGGGGCAGGAGGGAAAGGAAGCGAGGTGGCGCCTGGGACGGTGGTGTGCCCGGCTGGGCCTGAAGGCCTGGTGGGCGTGCTGCTACCAGCGTCAGCGGCAACGGCCAAGGTGGGTTGATGACTGGCGGCACGCCTCAGTGGAGGCGAGCGGGGGTTCCGTTTGGCTCAACCGCACACAATGACATCGTGCATGGCGCCACACGTTTTTGTGGCGACATTACATTGACGCAAGTTCGTGCTTTCAAACGGTGCCGTCTCGCAGTCCTCCCCAACGGACGAGCAGCTCAAGGACGCCGCCATCGCCGCGCTCCAAGCCGCCCTCTCCGCCGCCGTCGCCAGCAACGCCCGCGCCGCCGCAGCGGCCGCCGCCGCCGCCGGCCGCGCGCCCGCGCCTGTGGCGGAGGCGCCGGCGGTTCCGGAGCCGGTGTGGTGGCGGGCGGAGCGGTGGCCGGCGCCGGGGCAGGCCGGCGGCGCGTGCTCTGCGCTCAGCCCAGCAGCAGCAGCAGGCCCGGCCGCCGGGGTGTTCGGTGACGAACGGGACATGCAGCTGCTGGCTCTGCCGTTCAAGGGCAAGGTCTTTTTCGCTGGTAAGCATCCTCCGCCTCACCGGCATGCTGGACGCACACGCTGGCATGTGGACTGTTTGACATGCCTGGCGCCGTGCTAGTATCAGCGCCGGCTGCGTGACACAGCGTGCTAGACCCCTCCCGGGCGCGGTCTTGCGGAGCCCACGAGTACCCACGGCCATCAACGGTATACCGCCCTCGCCGCTCACTCCCCATGTGGGTTAACCCGTTTACAACAAAGCCGTGACGTTGTCCCCATGTAGGTGAGCACACTGCCCCGGACGCGCTGCCTTGCGGCCTGCTGCCCGCGCTGCTGGCCAGCGGCCTGCGGGAGGCGGCCCGGGCCATCAAGGCCCTGCAGCCCCCGGCGGGGGACAAGGCAGGGAGCAGGAGCAGCAAGGCAGCGCCCGCGCTGGAGGTGGCGGACGAGCCGCCGCACGACAAGCTGGTTGCCGACGCGAGTGCGGCCCTGGCAGCCGCCGAGAAGGCAGCCAAAGCGGCTAAAGCAGCGGCGGACAAAGCCGCGAAGGCGCAGGCGGCGGCGGCTAGTAGGGGCAAGGCCAAGGGGGAGGAGGTGGAGGAGGAGGTGGAGGAGGACGTGGAGGAGGAGGTGGAGGAGGAAGATGAGGGCGCGCGGAGCGGCAGGAAGCGCGGGAGACGGATGCAGGTAGGGCCAGGGCGCGGGGCTGTTTCGTTTGCCTGACCATGCGGGGTAAGCTCGGCCGTATTTTAAAGCGGCGGCCGGGTTAAGTCCTAACTTTGGGGTCGCGTTCGGACCGCAGCATTGCTTTTGCTTGTGATAGCTCCAAATGCGCACCGGATGCGGTGCGGGATGCAGGCAAATCTAGCTTTGTACAGGCACAGGCAAACAAGGTCAGGATACAGGGCACGGTGTGGCAAAGCAAGTGAGCGGCAGGGGTAGGTGGCTGTGACCGCTGTTGCTCCACATGTGCGTGTGTTTTGCTGACCGAACCCTTGCTGCCCTGCTCCGTTGGCACGCGGGATTGCAGGCTGTCTCTGAGGACGAGGAGGAGGAGGATCTCGAGGACAGTGATGCGGAGGCCCCTGCTGCCGCCAAGAGGCAGAAGGGCGGCAAGGGCGCCGGCAGGAAGCGCGCTGGCAAGGACGAGGAGGGGGAAGAGGATGAGGAGGAGGCCGGCGGCAGGCAGCAGGGGGGCAAGGGGAAAGGGAAGGCGGCTGGGGACAAGGGCGCAGCGCGCAAGGGAGAGGCAGCAGGCCCGGAGGGAGGGGATGAGGAGAGCATCGGGACGGCGTTGGAGGACTCGGACGAGGAGGATGCGGAGGAGGAGGTGGGGCCCAAGGGAGGGAAGGCGGCGCGGCAGCGGAAGGCTGCGCGCAGCGAGAGCGGGAGCGAGGAGCTAGAGGAGGAAGAAGAGGAGGGAGGGAGGGCTGGGAAGAAGAAGAAAGGGAAGGAGAAGGGCAAGGGGGGCAGGGGCAAGGGCAAGGGCGGCCAGGGGGAGGGCGGCAGCGAGGAGGAGGAGGACGAGGAGGGCGGCCGGGAGCGGGGTGGAAAGGGCAAGGGCGGCAAGGAGCGCAGGCGGCGGCACAAGGACGAGGAGACGGAGGAGGAGCGGCAGCAGATGGGCCTGCTCGACAAGTAAGGCCGCATTTTGCGCACACGTGCGGGCTCGTTATATATAGCTCACAGGAATGCTACGTGGCTCGCTGTACGGGGCGTCAGGCAACCTTCGTGTGTAGCGGATGCACCTTGTCTGCGCCGTCCACGATGCCCTGACCCCGCACGGCGCAACCATTGTTCCGTCCGAACCCACACTCTCGCCCCGTGCCTTGCCTTGCCGTGTGCAGGCAGCGGCGCGCGCAGCAGCTGGCCAAGCTGACGGCCGACCGCAAGGACGTCAAGGTGCTGTACAAGGCCATGATGTCCGCGGGAAACGGTGAGGCGGTGGGGCGGGTGAGGCGGGCCCGGCATTGGCTTCCCGGACGGGGCCACTGGCGCCGCTGGTTGCTTGTTACCAGGACCGGCAGAGGGAGGCGTGCTGTTTGCGTTCAGGAACTATTGCAAACCGTGAAACTCTCTTGCGGAGGCATTTAGGGGAGTCCGCGATGGTGTCCGAGGCTGCGGCGACAGACACGTAAGTGTCCAGGTTGGAGGGTAGGGGCTGATGTGGCCGGTGCCATGCCCACGTTTGCCAAGTCGCTCACGCCATGGCGCGCCTGTGCCCTGCCACGCGCCCTTAGGCAACCTGGGCCCGCTGAAGGAGCAGCTGTCCTCCTGCGCCGGCCTTGACGCCAAGCAGCAGGTGCTGCACGTGCTGCAGGTGAGGGCAGGGGATGGGGTACGCGTAAAAGCGAGGAAACCTGCAGGAGATGGGGGCAGGGAGGGGCAGGGAACCGTGTGGTGGTGATTGAGCAGCGTTGAAGGCCTGGATGAGGGAAGCACGGCACAGGTGCGGGCCGCGGTATGCCACATGCAAAAGAAGACGTGGGCCTAACGAGGGCACATTTTTTGGCAAGAGCGTCCTGCCATGGACCTTCGCCGCCGTACCCGTGCGATGCGCCATCGTGCTACAGGGTTTGGTGAATGCCTGTCTTGCGCGCGCAGTCGCCCACAATCGAGCTGCGCATTCCAGCCCCAGCATCTACGAACAGGGCGTGCACATGGCCACTGGCGCATGAACATGTCCGAGGGCCCTCGGCGAATGCTCACGCCCGCGCTCTTCCCCTCCGCCGGGCCACCCTGTGCAGGGCGCATCTGTGGCCGTGTTGCAGCTGATGGCTGGGGACGGCACGCTGCTGCAGATCTTCGCTGACTGGCTGCACGTGAGTGTACGACGTGTATGCACGTACAGATACGGATAGCTGATGCTCTAGCGCAGGGTTCAGTCCGCCGACACGCGCACATGTTTCATACCTGACAAGATTGGTGCTGCAACACCCGCGTCCACTTTTGTGGGCGTTAGGTATAATACGTGACGAGTACACTTGGACCTGTGCGGCTGGCGTGGCGCCACGTGCCCATGGATGCATGGCTTCCACCTTGGACCCACACTCAGCCCTGCACCTCGTTGATGCTCCCAGGAGTTGTGTGATGGGACCTTTGCACTACGGAACTAGGCATACAGTGACCTAACCCCTCGACTCCGCTTTATCTTCATTTTTTAAGGAGCTATGCGATGAGATGAGCGCCGAGCACCTGGTCATGTCCCAGCTGCGCCTGCTTGAGCGCCTGCCGCTGGCGGTGGAGCCGCCGGGGCTGGCAGCGGCAGCGGGAGAGGGCGACGTCGACGGCAACGTCGACGGCGAGGGCGGCAGGGGCGCGGCGGCGGCGCCCGGCACGCCGGCGGCACTGGCGGCGGCTGTGCGGTCGCGTTGCGGGTCGCACCGCAGCAAGGACGTCAAGGCGCTGGGGGCCAGAGTGGTGGCCACGTGGGAGCGGAGAGGTGGGTGGCAGGGAAACGGGTACCGTAATGCGAAGCATCAAGCAGCTGGAGATGGGGGCAGTGTTAGCGTGCGTTTTAGGGTCCGGCGGCGTCTCCAGCCAAACTTTCTTGCGAGCGTCAGAAAGCACACCAGCTTGGCGAGGCGAAAGTGTGATGCACGACCGGCTGAGGCTGGGCTTCACTAGGGGCGGACAGCAAGCTTGCGGTATGGCCGGCGTGGTACTGCGCGACAGGCATGCCGGTCTTGTGAGACCTCGCGGTGGGACACATGCCATTCGCACTACAATGGACCGCCGAGCCAGTAGCCGATGGGCCCCCGACCGCCAGGGGACCCCAAGACCCCGTTTTCTGCTTCAAGTTCGCGTACTGAGTATCCCTACTCCGCGTCCGGGCCCCGCAGCGGCCATGAACGCCCACATCCGAGGAGCACACGGGGCCCCTGCGCCGTCGGCAGCTGCTCTACCCGGTGCTGCAGCAGCGGCGGATCGCCCAGCGGCGGCCAAGCCTGGCGGCCTCGACCTGGCAAGCATGGTGGCCCTGCGTGCTACACCGCCGCCGGCGGCGGTGGCAGCGCTGCGCAGCGGCGTCGTTGCTGGCAGCACCGCGACGGGCGCGGGCACGACGGCGGCTGGAAGTGGCGGGGGAGCGGCCCAGCAGCAGCAGCGGCCGCCGAGGCCTGCCGCGGAGCGGGGCGTGACGCCGCCGCCAGGTGTGACTGGGGAGCAACGGAGCTACAAGGGCGGCGTTGGCGGGGACTGGCTTTCCCTTGGCTTACCGCGTGATCAGTAGTCTGTTCCTGGCACTCCTATACTACTGCGTAGATGAGTACTATTCCTTGACTGGCCATGAACGCATAGGTTGTGTGCTGTTGCTGCTGATGCGCATTGGACCGCCCGGCATCCGTTCGCACTCGAATGGGAGTTGCTTTTGCCGTGACAGCTTAGTGCGGGTGCCCGCGTTGCCTGCTTCCTGTCGCAGGGGATGTCCCCAAGTCCGACGGCGGGTCCGCCGTCGCCCTTGACCCCGAGATTGAAGGGAAGCTGCGGGCAGTCAAGGAGGCGGCGGAGAACGCTCGTAGAGAGGCGGCGGCCGCAGCACAGCGGCGGGCGGAGGTGCTGCAGGAGGCGGGCGGGGCCATCCCTGCGGCGGCGGGAGCCGCGGCGAGCAGTGCAGCGGGGGCTGGCGGCGGGGGCCCGGCCCGGCCGGCGGCGCTGCCTGAGATCGCAACGTTCGAGGACTTCAAGCGGACGGAGAGGGGAGGGGGCAAGAAAGACCACCACCGGGAAGGGGGAAGCAGCAAGAAGAGTGAGTTGCCGGGATCGGGTGCTTTGTCTGAATTTCCTAGTACAGCGAGCGGTGCTTAACCGATGCCGCTTCGGCCCGCACTAACACCTAACAGAAGTCTTCCGTACATTGATACCTGTACACAGTGAGTTCACTACGGTAAACGCCCGCCCTGTCGTTCAGTTCTGCCCCCAAGGGTTGTGGTTGCCTGGCCCATGTCCTCACAATGTGCCGGCTCCCATACTAGAGTAGGGTGACTGCGGTACACCCCCAGTGTGCTTTGGCGACATGCCAGCAGCTACAGTCCATGCCTCAGTGCACAACGGACAGCACGACCTCGGCCTGCACTCTAAGCCACCACTGGCGGCTTGTCGTCAACTCCTTGACCTGTGCAACCGTCCGCTTGCCGCTGCCCGCCGCAGGCAGCAGCTCTGCCTCCGTTGACCCTGAGGTCCTCAAGACCGCAGTCACTGACTACACCAAGCAGGTGCTCAAGGTAAGACACTCATGGACCCACTCATACCCGGGCCGTTCAGCCGGCACTGCGCAGCACGCCACTGGACTGTACGGTGGTGATCCACTGCAAAGCGGTTGCCTGCGATTCCGCCACTTTCACTAGTGAACGCACGAGACGCCTTTCCTAGCAACAGCGGCAGGCTCCAGCACCCAGAGCAACACCCATCGTGCCATTGGGCAGTACCGGTAGCTTGGCGACGGCACTGCAGCACCCCTGCATGCTCATGTGACTTGACCAGCGTCGTCACCACCTTGAACCTGCTTCACACGGACACCAGAGCTACCACAAGGCCGGCAAGATCAGCTCCTCGGGCTTCCGGCTCATCCTGGACAAGGCCTCACGCAAGGTGCTTGAGTCGCTGACGGCGGCGGGCGGCAGCCGCGGCGTGGGCCTGGCGCCCGACGGCCGCAGCCTGGACGCCAAGCGCAAGGAGAAGATCAAGGTGCTGGTGGAGCAGTACGTCAAGAAACACGGCAACGCCGCCGCCAGCGGCGGCAGTGGCGCCGGCGCCTCTGGCGCTGGCGGCAGCACGCAGTGGCAGCCGCCATCGCAGCCGCTCGGCGGCAGCAGCGGGGCCTCTGCAGCGGTGGCGGCGCAGGCGCCGCCGCCGCCGGCTCCCCCACCGCCTCCGCCTCCGCCGCCACCAGCGGCTGCAATGATGCAGCAGCCCGTGGCCAGGGTTGTGCCACCACAGCCACCTGCGCCGCAACCGCCCGTGCTGATGCCCCCTGGCCTGGGGCCGGCCCCGCTGGGGATGGCGCAAGGAGGCATGATGGCGCCGTCCATGGTCGGAGTTCCCCCTGGGCTGGGAATGCCGACAGGCGCGTTTCAGGGCATGGCCCAGCAGGGACTGCCTGTGCCTATGCCACCGGGGCTGATGGGAAGTGGTCCAGGAGGTGGTGGGTTTGACCCGCACGCTAAGGTGGCAGCGCCGCCGCTGCCTCCACCGCCCCCGCCGTATTGACAAGTGGGCCCGCCGTGCGGGTATGTCGCACAAGATGTGCAGGCTGGGAAGGGCATTGGGGAAGTGCATCAAGATGGTGTACTGGTGTTGGCGCTCGAGAGCGTTGAGCCACCTGGCCTGTCCAGCCAGGCAAGTCGGCTATCAGTGTCGCTGGATAGCGGTTGTTGGCGTCCAAAACCCGCCGCAAGCACGGTTTTGGACGTATGGATTGCAGTGTACGGGTGCCGCCCGCTTTGGCCGTGCTAAATGGGTGCGGTAGGTTGCAAGGTACAGAACTTCCGCAGGGTCATAGGCAGGCAGGAGACATCCTTGCAGCACGAGAGTTTGACAGCAGCATAGCGTTGTTTTGGAATCGAAGTATGCGATTGTCCTTGGCTGGCAACGTCCAGTAGACGTGTGA
This sequence comes from Chlamydomonas sp. KOR1, assembly GCA_036984285.1. Classification (NCBI taxonomy): domain Eukaryota; kingdom Viridiplantae; phylum Chlorophyta; class Chlorophyceae; order Chlamydomonadales; family Chlamydomonadaceae; genus Chlamydomonas; species Chlamydomonas sp. KOR1. Next base: position 51,029 of record BQMZ01000242.1, read on the forward strand.
AAGGTTGGGCGCGGAGCCTAATGACCCTGGCTCCATTGCCTGGCTCATTCGCCCAGGTCAGCAACGGCGCCAAGCGAACGTTCGCCTCGGGCTACCAAGCACAGCGTCTCGTGCAGAAGACCATTGTAACTGATTGTGGCATGCCGTTTTGATTTGCGCAATGAGTTGGTTTACTGATTGGTGATGGTGAGTTGGGACATTGACAACTGAACCAACCGAACAAATCCCGCCCAGAATCCGCAAGGTTTCTATGTAATCTAGCCTCTTTGAAGCTTCTTCTTTACATTGCATGCCAGTCGGCAGCGGGCGCGCCGAGTGAAAGAGTTCAACGGTAATGGCCCGGGTTTCGCGACGCTGGCGTGTTTTGCCCTGAACTCCAAAGGCACACAAACGCTGCTTGGCGCTCATCGTGGGCCACAAGTCCTCAAGCACGCGGCGCTTGCAAAAGGAGTGCACTTTTCGTTGTACGGGATTCGAGTCAATCTCATGTGCACCCAGTCTCAACCTCAACGGCACACAATCTTCTCTCAAGAATATCAAACAAATACTACTGAAAACCTTCCAACCACTTCTAGGCTATCGTATCGACAACCTCTTGATACCTGCTCTAGACCCGTTGCGGCTCTCGGCCGCTCATGGCCTACGAAGGCTTCCTTGGGGGCATGAGGACTGATGGCAACATCCCAGAACAGCTGGTGCCGCTGTCGCAGTCGCTCATACCACCCCACGTTGCGCTCGCGTTCGGGATTCCATCCTTCGGCGCTTTATCGCAGCAACCCGCGCTTGCTCTTCCACAGCAGCAACTGCCGCAGACACACTCACTATATGGAGGACTACCAGGGCAGGGCATGCTGGGATTTGGAGGACCTCAGTTTAGCGCTCCAGCGCCCCCTCCGCAATTCCCACCAGGGCTTGCCCCGGGAACGCTTGGCTACCTCCATGCCCTGGCAGCAGCTGGGCAACAGCACCACCAGCAACAACAACAGCAACAACAGTCCGCGGCGCTGGCAGTCTTGCAGGCTCAGTCGGCCGCGCTGGCTGCTTCGCGGGCCGCTGCCTCCGCGCCAACGCCCTCTGTGGACACGTCGGGGACGACGACCCAGCCGCAGCAGCATCAACAACAGCAACAGCAGCCGGCAAGTCGAGCTGCGGTTTCTGAAGCGGACCGGCCGGGACCACAGCTGTCGGGCGCAACGTCCTCGGGCGTCACCGCGCTGAAACCTACGCCCACATATAACACCGCGGCAAGCAATGCGTCGCTGCAACAGGCGCTTCTGCAGTCCATGTATGCTGCAGCTCTCAGCCAACCGCACAACGCTTTCTCCGCGAGCCCGGCGCAAAGCTATGCATCCAACATCGCGCCCTACGCTGGCCACCTACACGCCCCCACACCATATTACCCTCGCCCGGACAACTCCGCTGCTGCAGCGGTCGCAGCGGCGGCAGCCGCGGCTGCCGCTTACGGGTACCCGCCGAGCACCTCCACCGGTGAGTCACCGCCTCCGCTCAACTACGTCACGTGCTGCACGGAACGTCGTTCCGCTCGTTGCTCTTCCCCTCCTGCCCTCGGACCTTTCTCATTGTCCTAATCTCACAACTTTGCCTTCAATCCATAACAGGAACATTCAGCGGCTTCCACTCGGGCTACGGCGGCGGCGTCCTGGACTACCCCGGCCTGCCGTCCATCTACAGGCCGGTGGCTCTGCCAGCAACGGCCTCAGCGCCGTCCCAGAACCTGCAGTCGCAGTCGGTGGGCGACGACGACTGCGCAGATGACGGCTCCACGCGGGCCATCAAGCGGCAGCGGCTCGTGTGGACGCCGCAGCTGCACAAGAAGTTTGAGAGCGCGGTGAACAAGCTGGGCGTGGAGCGGGCGGTGCCCAAGAACATCATGCAGGTGCGCACGCACCCTTGCTTCCATTAATGGCTCGCTTACGTGCTAGCACCTACCGTACCTGCCAGCCGCAATGGGGGCACAATGCCGGTGAAGCATTGGGCCCACTGGCGAGTTCGGGGGCGTATGCTAGGAGTTGCCGTGCTCCCTGGTGTTGCATCAGTGCTACGCATTGGTGCTTCCCTAGCACACGGCACGCCACACTGCGCGTCGTGGAGCTTCCTAGCCCTCCACGGCCTCTCCACCCCACAATACCTCCTGCCACGTACGCTTCTGACCCAATACCACCCGCCCCGCTGCCCGCTCCCGCTCCACAGGAGATGAACATCGACGGCCTGACCCGCGAGAACGTGGCCTCGCACCTGCAGAAGTACCGCATGCTGCGCCGCAAGGACGCCACCAGCAGCGAGGGCCGCGACAGCGACACCACCATGCGCACCGCGGGCACGGTGGGCAGCAAGCGGTCCGAGCCCAGCGAGCCCGCGCCCCCGCAGGCCGGCCCGGGATCTGGGTCGGGCTCCGGCTCGGGCCTGGTCCGCACGGCCGGCGGCGGCGGCTCGGGGGTGGTGGGCAGCGCCAGTCCGGCGGCGCCTGCCCCCATGGACAGCCCCGGGGCCATCCTGGTGGCCAGCGGTGGGCGGTAGGGGGATTCCCCCTGGTGCGTCTGGGTAGGGGAGCTGCGGGGCGAGGTGTTGGTGGAATGGAACGGCAAGGGATGGGTGGATGTGGGAAGGCGTTGGGCGCAGAGGTGGGGCTGGGGTATGTTGTGTGGAGGGCATGGCGTGGGGCTGTAGAAGCTGGCTTTGAGCTGGTGGATGTACGGGGTGCGGAGATAAGAGCATGGGGACGCGCTTAAGGGCAAGGGGAACGTGTAATGCGGGTAGGAGGGCGGCCGGACGGCTGGTGGCTTTGTGGGGAGTAGGGCGGCAAGGGTGGGTGTTGTCCGAGGCGGTGTAACGTTTGAGTCGCTGCCGCTGGCCCGCTTTGGGGTCCATGGGGCACACGCCTTGTGTCCATTCATATCATTTTTGCGGGGTGCATTAGGTGCTGCAAGCATTTGGCAGGCCAACTGCCCGCCGCATGAACGCCCGGCCTGGGCCTGTGCTGCGATCGGTGCCATGCCGCATCGCACCAAACCGGCCGTAACTGTGCGTGTGCCACGAGCTACGTACGGGGGAACCCCCCCCCCCACCCCACCCCAAGACCGTGGCGGTCCGGTAACGGGTTGGGATGGGTTTATTTCTACGGCTTCATATCAACGTCGTCGTGTTGCAGACAACGTCTGTCTTCCGACCGCTTAACCCCCACCCCAAGACATGAACTGTGGAGTTGGAGAGTCGAGCGACTGCTCGCTCGTGCCTGTCCTGCATGCGTGTATATGTGATTGCAGATTGTTGCGGCGTTGACGCACAGTTGTTACACGAGAGTCACTGGGCTGCGACTGGGTTTAAACCAGTTGCACAGGCACGTGTCAACCTCTTGTGCGTCTGGCCCGTGCCTGCTGCAGGCCTTGTTGACTGCCCATTTATGCAGGGCGTCAATGTGAAACGGCTTTGTCCCAGTACACTAGAGCACGTCAGCCGACGTGCAGTTCCTTTGGTGCAGTGGCACGCATGCATGTGTCGTACCGTGCGCTGGGTGTGGCGGCGCTCCCGCTTGTGCACGGTCCCGGCCCCACAGTTGGCCTGTACCGCACGTGTACTGCCACGTGCGAGTGTGTCGTTTGTGCCTGCATGCATACAAGGCAAACTGCGCGGACGTCTCCCTGTGCCGCGGTTGCCGAGTTAACTGCATATGGAGTTGCCCAAAGAGCTCATGGGGCTGGCATGTATAGAGTCGCTTTTCCGGGCGCTAGGCGACCCTGGCAAAGCTGCACTGATCTAGTTGTTGATTCGGACAGCTGAAGCAACTGAAGCATTGTTTTCTTCGGTTCACGTATTGGAGCTTTGTTTGTAACGAGCCAGGGCTTGGCTCTCTGCATCATTGTTTTCGTGCCTAGCGCTGTGTTGTCTTTGCTGCTGGTTGGCTTGCGCGTGATCAGTAACGCTTTGCTCCCTCTCGTTGGGAGCCTTGGGGCCCATCCGCTCTGCGGATGAGCCAAGCCTGGTTGCAGTGTCCAACCGGCGTATGTAAGGGTGTCCCACCTGTCATCGGGCACCGAGCAAGATTCGGCCGTGCCGGGTTGTCGGGTGGGGCTACGTGCTTGTGCTGCTGAGTGAGTTTGGCTCATAGCTGCATTGATGACATGAGCTTGTAGCAGGTTTACATTGCTGTGGGCCGCATGACAGCTTCCCTGGTGGGCTGTATGTGGCAGCGCAGAAGCTGAGGGCAGGCGGCAGCTGGAGGGAGGCAGCTGAACCATAGTGTAACAACGAACGGCATGAGCCACCGAACGTGTTGCGCTATTAGTACACCACTGCTGAAAGGCTGGGGTGGAATGACTGAGGCGGCAGCTGGGGTGCAGGGGGCTGGCGTAAAGGCCCGAGATGCCATCCTGATGCAAACAGACAGTTCCAGAAAGTTCGTGGTTGCGGTCTCGACATTCCGTGGGGACTCCCTCGTGGGATCTGATCCATCTGATCCCATTAAATCAGTCAGTCAGTCAGTGTTACACGGCGAGGGTTCCTGTAAACCCTCCGCAAGTGCAACCACCCATGTACGAGCCGGAGGCTCAAGGGTCTCCATTCAAACAACCAAGAACGTTTTGTCTGGTCGACCAAATTTACGAAAGCAAACCTGCTAGCTGAACCTGGTCACCTTCCAGCATCAGCTTTCGCATACTACCATCCATAGGTAGGTCAAAAGCAGACCTGAGCTCAGGATAAACAGGACACTCCATCAGAACGTGCAGCTCGTCCTCCACCATCCCTGTACGGCACACCTGGCAGACCCGCATGTCCCTTACAACCGTACTGCAAGTCCTGTTTGCTGCAAGTGGCCAGCAGCGGAGTCGGAAACGCATCAATTGCTTGTGCTGTGCGGGCGGGATGCTAGCCTTGATATGCGGCAACAAGGTCGGGAGTGCAGCACCATCAGCCACGCCGCCCATCCAGTGCTTATACCTGCACATCTTGACACCCGGTTGTTTACCGTCCGAGACGCACTCCCTGGGATTCGAAACAAGCCTAGCGCTTGACCACGCTACCGATAGCCTCTCACGAAACGCCGAACAGATCTGAGCCAAGGGTAAGTGCGTACGGGCCCTCCACTGCGCCAACGAGCTAGGTGACAAGCACAGGGCAGGCGCGCAGTCCCACACGTTGATGCAAAGCGCCTGTAGGAAGCTGAACAGCATGCCAGCCCACCCGTCATTGCAGCCTTCGAGGTACATCTTCACATGCGTTGCTCACATTCTGCTGCACAGCTGCTCCTGGGCGCACACCGCGTGTCCTTCCACAGGTCCATGCCCATCAGCCCAATGAGCCCACGCCTACATCCAACCCAGATTGAACACCAAACATGCATACGTCAGAGGGAAGAGAAAGCGCACGAACCACGAAGTACCGTACGCTAGGTCAGACGCAGGGAAATCGCAAGCGAGAAGCATTGCGTCGAAGTTGTCACGGGGCCTTGGCCGTAGTACGACACCAACGCGTCTGGGAGGCCCCTCCTCCCTCGCCTGTCCTCCTCGGTTCCCAGCCACCCCAAACCACATTTTAGCTCTCGCAGGCTCAATCTAAAACAGCATACCAAACATGCATACGTCAGAGGGCCACCATGGCGTTCGATGCACAATAGACAATGCCGATGCGGCCCGCCTCCGACAGTGTTCGCCGCAAGCCCATCCAATTCCCTCACGCCATGCACACTGCGCCCAATGAAGCGCACCTAGTTTAAAGCTCTGCAACGGTAGTCGCTGCCACGAACACTACGGTAGCAATGAGATGTTGGTGAGACTCCCATGCTTGAGGCCTCTGAGCCATAGCCAGTATCCCGCCTGCGACCTCAGCCAGGCCAACATCGGCGCATCGGACACCAAAACAGCACCAAATAGATGCGGTGCGCATGACTCTTTGTGCGGTACCCAATACACCCGTTTCGTTTCAGTGCCGACCCAAGACCACGTTCCATCGCAGTACCGCAGCTCAGACCACAAATCGGTCCTCCCATGCGCTCCCAAGTTACACATGCCACGCCTGTGCGCTCCTGAGCACGTCGTCGGTTCCGCAACATAGCCCAAATCAGGGCCATGGGCGTGCAGCCACCAGAAAGACGCACTGGCGCCGCCCCAAACTGCCCAGGTGCACATTATTATTCCCAAGCACGTCGCAATTCTACAAGAGGGTACCGCTTGCCGGACCACTGCGACGATGCAACATGTCACGTCAACATGCAACACCCAGTGGCGCTATGCACCGCCAGGTACCAATCTTGGATCCCCCAAGGCCCGCAATGCTGCCAGCCAAGACCTGTGAGGCTGCGTGCGAACACGCCGCTGTTGCCCATTTTCACATTCCCCCCCCCGTTTGAATCCGTTGTCGGCACACGTAGCATGCGGAGCTGCCCGCCATCCTGCCTACCGCCCACCGCCGTCGCCGTCGGGTCGCTCCACCACCGCGGCACTCAGCACCGCCCATGGGGGCGCAAGCCTGCAGGTGAAGACGGGCGTAATTAGCCAAGCTAACGACGAAAGCCGCATGGGTCTTGGAAGACGGGCGTAATGTATGCATGGATTTCACAAGCTCCTCCAGCGAAGGTGGGCCTAACTGCAGCGTAAGAGTTGCAATAGGGGCACGGCGGCATGCGTTGCAGCAGTAGCGCGCGGGGTAGGGTTCTTCACATGGCACGGCACGCATGCATGAATAATGTTCATGAGGGCAAGGCAAAAGAAAGGGGCTCGGCGGCGACCCACCCGCCTGACAGCTGCTCCGCCAGCCAGGCCGCGCCTGTGACACCATTGCCGTACACGTCCTGCGGCCGCAGCCCTGGAAGCCGTACGGCAACTCGTACGACAGACGTATCAGAGCGGTACGGCGCGTTCCGAGTCTGCCTGATGAACCGCTGCACCCTCTTCACCAGCTCGGCAGTACGGGCCTGCTCTTGCTGCTGCTGCTCTTGCTGCTGCTGCCCCTGCTGCTGCCGCCAGGACATGCCCCCTCCGTGCACCTCATATGTTTGTTGCGTTGCGGAGGACGCAGCAAGGCCCGGCACACCATGTGGACATCCTGGCACGTGTACCGAGTGCCCAACGCCACCGGACCCCAACCGCCCCGGCCGCTGCTGCCGCTGCTGCTGCTGCCCCTGCAGCGGGTCCCCCGGCCGATGCGCCCCCGTGCCTGTGCACCCCGCCCTTGGAGGGACACTTGCAGCCGGCCCGTCTCCTGCAGGGCCACCTGTCGCCGTTCCCACCAGCCCCTCGTGCGGCCCACTCGCCCGGCACAGGCGCCCCGTGTCGCCGTCCGCCGCCCTCCCCTCCGCACCCAGGTCGCCTCCACACCCACCCCCGCTGTGCCTACTGCCGCAACGCTGGCCGCCACCCGCACCCGCAACAACCCAAACGCGCCGCTGTCCTGCTCCTCCTCCCCACCCCCATGCCGCCGCTTGCCCCTCTAGCAACCGAACCACCCAGCGCCACCCATGCTGCTGCTGCTGCTGCTGCTGCTGCTGCTCAAGCTGGGGAGCCGCCTGCCGCTGCTGCTGGGACGCCACCTGCAGCCCCGGATCCTGCCCCTGGCCGCCTGCCGCTACTTCCGCCGCAGCTTCCGTACAGCGCCGCCGGTAGAGGCCGTCCTCGCGCGCCCACCACTGCCACGCAACGGGCTTGCCCCGCAATGGAGCAAAGGGCTGTGACGCGGAACCACCGTAGCCCCTCGACCCCAGCGCTCCCTGACCTTCCCCCCTGCCGCTAACCCACTGCGATTCCGAGCAGGCACGTTGCTTTGAATTGACCTCCTCAGCTATCGCTGCAGTCACTGCAGCTGCCGTTCCCCGCGGCGGCAGAGCTGGTAGCGCCCCGCGTGGTATAATAGCACCAAAGCCGCCAGAGGCAGCATGCTTCTCCTGCGCTACCCACCCCTCCACCTCCCCGTCATCCAGCCCTACCCCCAAGGCAACCCAAGTACCCGCACACCCGCCCTTCCTGCCCGGCCCCGTCATGCCATCACCCGCGCCACGTCCGCTGCTGCTCCCGTTGCTGCTGCCACCCAGTGCCACCAACGGCGAAGGGGCGGCAGCTGCATCCGCTGCGGATGCTGCCCGCACCGTGGCAGGTGCCCCGGGGGTGAGCAACCGCAGCAGCGCTGCCCACAAGCGCGAGCGCACCGCGACGAAGGCCGCCACCAGCACGCACACCGCTGCCAGCTGAGCCCACAGCAGCGGCAGGCTGTACGGCACTGCGCTCGCCAGGCCGTGGCGGGCGAGGCCATACGTGACGAGCGAGAGGGAGGCCCAGCTGGCTGCGCCTGTGAACAGGAGGAAGCTGCTTGGAAGCTGTGGACGAGGCGTGAAAGGGGCAGGGGTGGCGCCGGATTAAGGTGGCCCAGAGTGGAGGAGGTTGCAGTATGCACTTCCCCTACGAAAGGCCTAGCTTCATGACGCCAGCCATAGCGTGTTATGCGCCGTACCATTAGTAGTCCAACTTGAACTCGTATACATATTATATGTGCTCAAGGCGCAACCCAGCAGCATCGGATGCACTCGCGCCCGCAGCACAGCCCTCACCCATTGTACAACCGTTTCTTCAAGCCAACCACAACCACAACCAGAACCAATAACCGCCAGCCCGAAGGTCTCTGACCCCTGGCCTCACCCCTGTAGCCGTGGTTGCGTGCTGCCCATCCCGGCTAGTGAGGAGGTGTACGGTATTGCCCTGTGGCCCTTCCAGTGACCTAGTTCGGTGCGTTGGGGTGTCGATGCGTGGCTGCACGGCGCCCCAAGGAGAGCGAATGTTCTGCCCCTAAGGTCTTAGGTATACATGGACTGTGCATGCCAACACCCTGGCCCCTCTTGTAAGCTCTGCAATCTCACCCCCAGCAGCGCCGAGTACAGGAGCACCTCCAGCATGACGGGCGGGTAGTGGTACAGGAAGGAGGGCGGGGGCGTGCCCAGCAGCAGCAGGCTGGCGGAGGGCAGGAGCAGCTCCACAACCACACAGCCGCCCAGCCACAGCAGCTGCCACGTGGCAGACCGACGCGCACGTGGCAGCAGCAGGAGTGCCGCCGTCTGCACCCATGACAGCAGCAGGGATGCGAAGCACCACGCCTCCGCCCAGCTGAGGATTGGGGGCCGGAGGTAGGCTGCATGGGCGGCGTAGGGGTGGCGGAGGAGGTGGAGGAGGCGGAGGTTGTCGGGGGAGGAGCAGGGGTAGTGGGGGAACTGCTGTGCTAGGGAGTTTAGGTGGGCGTGGAAAGCTTCGGGGCGTGCCTGAGGGGCGAGGAGGTGGAGGGAGGGCAGGGAGAAGGGGCGGAGATGGGTTGGGACCGCGAACGAAATGGGATTGGGGTGTGTGCAAGAGCTGCGTCTGCCAAAGGGACGGGTTCAATGCTGCCCCGATAGCCAACCGGACTGATCCTACGGCACTGCGACTTTTCAGGGTGGTCGGTAGTGCAGCAGGCCACCGCATGGTATCGGCCAAGAGACTGCGTATCCGTAGTGTTCTGGGTGCGTGCACACATGCGCTGGCGTGTGAAGAGTTGAACGCGAGACCGCAACGGCTGTCGCATCTTTACATACCTGCTCGTTAGGGCCCTTTTCATTGCAGATAGCATGGTGAAGAAGAGCGGCCAGGTGTGTGAAAGTGTCGAGGTGATAGAGCAGCACGAGGAAGACGGTTTGGACGATGTAAGTGGGCTCCCCTGCAACGCGCGTCGGCTTGCTATCGCAGCTTGGCCCACGAGGTGCAAAAGCCAGACCCATCGGCGTGTCGCAAACAAGGTCGGACGCTAGCGCGAACCGCGCGTCAACTTGTGCATCACGGAGGACTTATTGGAGTTCCCACGTCCGCATCGCAGCGTAAACGTCATGCATAAGTGACAATCTGACAAGGCCGATGCTAGAAGTGTAGGATTGAGGTGATGTATTGTGTCGTCCTGGAGAGAGCATGAACACGTGCCGGAGCGCTTGGTCCGTCAGGCGCTGTTGCACGACTGTACTCTAGATGCATTGCAGGTTCACTTCATTGAAGTTCAGCTTGCGGTCCTGGCTGATCGCCAATCCGTTCTGCATCGTCCAAGAAATCAGGACTGCTTCCATACGACTCCCAAACGGCCATGTGTCCCCGTCGAGCTGCCTTCCATACGTGAGAATGCCAAGGAGTTGCTGGCTGCTCACATACATGATGTGGGTCGACATGCTGCCTGCCAGTTGCAGCAGATTGCAGGCAAGGGGGCTTCCTGTCCCACATGCGCACAGGCAGGCTGGGCAGGGAGGCAGGGCGCCAGCGTGTGGGCAGGCCCTGTACAGTACCCGTGCACCGTACAAAGCAGGATACAAAGCGTGTCGCGTTGATCTCTACCCGGTGCTGCTGGGCGTTAACGCCATGCAATTACGGCCGAACGGTACCAGGTATAGGTACGTGTCAACCCTCAGCCTCGAGCAAGTACGGCAACAGGCCTCGACACAACGACACTCCGGTAGTCCAGCTTGCACAATACACCTGTCCAGGTCACAGCACAGCAGCAAATCACAGTGCAGGACGTAGTATGGCGGGCATTGTTCAGTCCCCTGGTTCAGTCTGCATCCCATTCCCCCCAGCAGTTCGCACACTACGTCCGGGCGTCATCCCCTCACCGAAACGAACATGCTCACGCACGTGGGCGACCATACCGTATAAGTATTTGTGTGTGCTCGCACACTTTTAGCAGGGCCCCAGCGCGCGTGTCTGTGCCTTTCCATCCGTCCTACGCAACGGAACGACGCGGTTCCATTGAGACTTGGCCCCCAAACCCATTTGATTCCCCCCAATGGTTCCAGTACTTTGACGACAACACATCAACGAATCGAAGCAGTCGAGGCAGCAGCAACAAGCAGCCAGCATGCCACGCCCTCGTGCGCAAGGTTGCTGTATGAGGTGGTGATGGTGGTGGGGCCCACGTGATTTGACGCAACTCCAGTTCAACGGCCGTGCAACACAACGCAAACGCCTCTCGGCTAGCTCCTAACGGTCTCTGACCAACCGCCTACGAAGGGCTAACATAGAGACCAACATGCGCAACCACAGGCGCAACACCCACGTCGTCATGCGTGGCTCTCCGGTACTCCGCTCACTCCTCAAGGCGGAGCCCGCCTACTGCGCCCGGTTCTCCTTTTTCTGCAACTTGGACATCAGCTCCACGGCGCAAGTAGCATCCAGAAGCTGCTTCGTGAAGGTTACGGTGCCGTCCGGTGAGACCTTGGGGCTGTGGATGGCTGCTGCAGCCGGCGCGTTGGCAGTCGGGGGAGGTACGGGCGTTGCGACAGGCGACGCAGACGGACTCAGATGTTTTTGCTGCTCCCGCCAGGCTGCGATCCACGCCCGTGCTTCTGCGACGTTTGGCGGAATGGACGAGGCAGCTGCAGCCTGGTGGCCCTGCTGTGCACGCCAGGCTGCGATCCACGCCCGTGCTTCTGCGACGTTTGGCGGGACGGACGAGGAGTCTGTAACGTAAGCCCGCACAGGCAGCTGCAGCCGGCGAGAGGGACGAGCCTGGGAGGCCTGCGCAGGCATGCCCAGTGACGTAAAGGTTTCGACACCTCCTGAGAAAGTGCACCGAACGGAGTGAATGGCATCAAATTGCCGATATGAAGACAACCCACCGCGGTAGAGCGCTTGAGTTGTTGAAGCGCCATAAAGTCAAGTTTCCCGACACGACGTGGTGTGGAGTGGACTGACAGCTTGGATGTGGAACACCTCTAGATGATGAGGACACGGCGTAGTATACTTGTGGTCATCTTCGGGGGACCAGGCGCAAATCGTAAAGAGTTTGCATGGGAAAACAATCGCCGCGATTGTCCCTTGTGCGAAACCCGAAACCCTTAACGCCACGGGACAATAGACGTACATATATTTAGTGCAACGGTGTGTCCACCACTGCCGACGTTGCCGGCGTGCTGCAGCGCGGTTGCACAAGGCAGTTGCTCTGTCTATGGCCTTTCCTTGGAGCGGCTGAAGGGACACGACCTTGCCATAGCAAAATTGTGACACTGATGTCATAAAGACACAATTGCAAGCAGGAGCGTCTGCAGGTGCGGTTGGGTACGCGAGCTGCGCAACTGACAAGGCTGATGTGACAGCGATCACTATCAGACGCATTGCAGCAGGCTAGATTCCTGTTTGAGTAGTTTTCCATAGATGCATAAACGCCAGCAGTGAGCTGCGCGCCCACCCGATGGACAGCTCTTTGGAACGCCCGTCTCGGCCCTGTCTTGGCCTAACCCACATGCGAGTCAATTCTAAGAGCAAAGCTGTGATCCATACTGCTGCTTTGGGTGCAGTGCGCCCCGGCTTGTGCGAGGACCTGCGGTAGGCCTGGTGCGCCTGGCCATCGGCCGGGTTCTGCAGCGCTCGTCATTATGGGGCGCCTTCAGGACATCATGGTCCCTTGGAGGACATTTGCTGTAGGGATCAGCATCAGCTTCATCCTCCGACCCGCTCAAGCGGCCGGTAAGCAGCTTCTGCACCACCCTCTGAGCTTGCGCACCACCGCGATCATATTACTTTACAGATCACTAAACTGCATGCAGCATGCGTGCTGCTAGCAAAGGGTCTGCGGGGCATGTCGTTCGCCACTCGCACGACTCTCGGCTGCAGACGGGCGCGAATTCCAGGTCCCAACACACACGCGGCATGCCCGATGCATGTTAGATTCCCCGCCTCCAACCCCACCGCCAAACCCTGGCATATCCATCAGCGTCCTCCTGTCCTCCTGAATCTTATGACGTGTGCATGCATACCATCTCACGCCCTGTCCATGCCGCTCGCGTTGCCCAACGTTCCTCCCCCTGTCCCACCACGCTGCCGTAGTAGCCTCCCTACCCTGCGCACACGTCACACCGCCCAACCTGCCAACCGTTGGGACCATACTCAACTCACACACAAGCCACCACCCACAGCTGGTCGCCCTTGCACATGTGCATTTGCACCACCTCCTGAACGCGTGCCATGACCCCTTCTCTATCCACCCTTCACCCCACACCCACCGCCCTCCCACGCGACATGCCCAAATCCCCAGGGCCCAGTCACCCTTTCACTGCTCTCCACCTTCACCCTCTTTGCCTCTGTTGCATTGTCGAAATTCGCGTTCCCTCGTCCATTACCTGGCACTGTGCTAACCACCGCCCGCTCCCGCGTACTTGTGGACCCACATCCTGTGCCAACCCGCCCTCACCCTCGCCCTCGCCCCCAGACACGGTTTCCGCCCTGAGTGTGCCATGTCGCACTCCTGCTCCTGAACATCTGCAACAAAGCACAACCCTCACCCTGTCCCCACCGTAACCCACACAGACACGGTGTTCGCGCTGGGTGTGCCATCTCCTCGCACTCCTGTTCCTCTAACATCTGCAACAGAGCACAACCTTCACCCTGTCCCCACCGTAACCCACACAGACACGGTGTCGGCGCTGAGCCCCAACGAGATCGTGGCCATCGTGGTGGGCTCAGTGGTGGGCGCGCTGCTGCTGGCGGCCTTGGTGTGCCTGTGCCTGTGCGTATGCTGCAGGCCCAGCAGGAGGAAGCGGGAGGAGGAGTGGTGGGTGCGGGGCAGGGCAGGGGGCGGTTAGGTGAAGGGCGGGTGGGCACTAAAGGGTGGAATCGTGAGGAGGAGTGGCGGGTGCGGGGCAGGGCGGGCGGGTGTGCAGGGCGGGGGCATGAAAAGGTGCAATCGTGAGAGTGGCGGATGCGGGGGGCCGGGTGCAGGGCGGGTGAAAGGTGGTCGTGAGGAGGGGTGGCGGGCGCAGATGGTGACTTGAGGGCGGGCGATGTTGAAGGCGGGTGGGCGCAGGGCGACTGCTAGTGCAGGTGGACTGCGAAAGGCGCGGGTGGTAGGCGCGGAGGATACGGGAGCAGGGGAAGGGGCTCGGGGGGATGGATGCAACGGGACGCGTGAAGGGCAACGGGTGGGGGATGATGTGGTTGGAGGCGGAGGGCGGAGGGCGGGCGGTCTGGGAAGGCGCAAGCTGGAGGAGCATTGATACTGATATGTGCTTTGCGGGCGCACGGGTGGGGCGCGTGGGGCTCAGGGGAACAGGGGTCTGGACAGGGCCGGCACTGCGGGTGGGAGACTGGGGCTCATGGTCGGAGAGGGACAGGGAGTTGAAGCCTTCTGTTACCGTACCCACGACGAACCTCATGTTGCCAACAAAAACATCTAACCTACATTGCCCCGAATCCAATACTCAATGCCAACACAGGAAGCAGCTCATGGACATGGGCATCGCGGGGCCGCCCCCCTCCGGCCCCGGCTCCGCCATGTCGGCCCAGCCCTCGGGCCGCCTGCGCCACGCCGCCTCCTCAGCCGCCGACCGCGACCGCCGCGGCGGCGGCGGCGGCAGTGGCTCCGTCGCCAACCCCCTCCACGTTGCCCTCAACCCCGACGCCGCCGCTACCGCCGACCGCGACGTTGAGGCGCCGCTGCCGCTGTCGCACGGCCCTAGGGAGACCGCCACCGCCGGCGGCGCTTTCGCCGTCACGGCCTCAGCCGGGCGCGCCGGCGGCGCCGCCAGCCACGACTCGGGCAGCGGCGGCGGCGGCCGCGCGAACGACATCGCCAACCTGGGCGACGTGCATTCGCTGGCGGAGGGCGGGCCGGCGGAGGGCGAGGCGGGTGACGTGGCGGGCGAGCTGGGGATGTCGTACAGTGGCGGCAGGGCGGGCAGCAAGCGGCGGGGCATCGGGGCGCTGCTGCCCAAGGCGTTCTCTGCGCCGTGGGGCAGCGGCGGCAAGGGGTCGTCCATGCGGCTGGAGAAGGACAAGCACCTGGAGGTGGGTACCGCACACTTCGTGTGGAATCAGTGGATAGGACTGTCGCGTGTGGTGTGGTACAGTGGAAGTGAGGAGAGGGACCGTGGCACCTGATTGTGGAGCAAGGCGTTGACGAATGGCCTGCCCAAAGGGGTTGATGTCTTCACCTAACAGCATGTGGGCGTGACAGGAGCACGGCGATAAGGGCCGATTCGACACGTCATCCCAACCCCTACAACTATAATTTGCCTCCTCGTCTTCTCCTCCTCGTGCACACCCCTGTTCCTCCCCCCTTCGCACCAGGTGTCCCGGTCCGCCCGCGTGGAGCCCTCTGCCGAGGTGGAGCTGCCCGCCATGGACACCGCCGCCACCAACCACGGACCTCCCCTCTCAAAGTCCTCCATGCTGCTGCGCTGGCTCAACGCATTCGACGAGCCGCGCGACGTCGCGGAGCGCCTGCAGCAGGCGGCGGCGGGCGCAGCCAGCGGCGGCGGCGGCAAGAAGGGCGCCAACCCGTACGCCGACAACCTGCCGCTTCTGTCGCTGGCGGCGCAGAGCGGCATCGTGTTCAACAAGATGCCACCCAGCGTGACCAGCAGCCCGGCGGTGTCCATGACGGAGGGGAGCACCACGCGGCACATGCTCAAGGTGGGGGAGGGGAGAAGTTACTATAACGAACGACGGGGGGGGGTTAGGCAACGGGGGCAAAGGGGCGAATCAGGGTCAGCTGTGTGAGCTGTCGCGGGCCGTGTGCCGGTACTTGTTAGGTGTGCTGTGGTGGCGGGCCGTGGAAGCGCTGGAGTGTGCAGCGGGAGACCTGGAGGCGTGGAAGCAGGGTTGGGTGTGTTAGTTGTGGCGGGCCGGTGGGACGCGGTGGGTGGCATATGCTCAAGGCGCGGGGATGGGGGTTAGGCGGTAGGACAACAGATGAAGTCTGCACGTCAACGAGGTCGGTGATGACGCGTAAAATTAGTGAACCCAGCCCAACCTGGTACCAGACCGCCTCGGGGGGATGGGGGGCAAAGAGGGGAAGCAGGGTACTAGAAGGAAAGGGTGTGGTAGTTGCGGCGGGCCGTGCAGGTAGGACGCGGTGGGCGGTTCAGTTCCTGGGCAGGACGCACTGGGAGGGGCGCTCTTATGTGCTGCATGTACCATGTGGTCAAGGTGGGGGGGCATGTGGGCTTGGGGCCGGGGCCTGAGGCGGTGGGAGGCTGCACCGCCTCCGGCAGGGCACATGAGCATACCCCACAACTATGGCAACTAGCGTCTGTGGTCCCTCCGTTGCACGCCCACAAAACCCGTTACGCACTGCCCTTCACCTCCCGTCGACAGATGAAGCGCCTGGACTCGGCGGACCCGTCGGCGGCCGGCCCCGTCGAGCCGGCCGACCCCACCAGCCTGTACCCGCCCTCCCTGTCACGCGCCTCTGTCGAGTCCTTGACCCAGCGGGCCGCCCAACAGCAGCGCCCCGGCATCGCCTACGAGAGCCTGACGGGGGCTCCCCTGTCGGCGCGCGCGCACTACAGCCCGGCGGCGGCCCCGCCGCCAGGCTCCGCCGCCGCCGTGGTGGCAGGGCTCAAGGGAGCCGCCGGCGCCGGGGCAACGCCGCTGACGGAGCCGCGTGGGTCGGTCAGCCATGTACGCATGTCGTTCGCACGGGAGGCTGTGCAGCAACAGCAGCAGCTTGTCGGCGGCCCGGCGGCGGCAGTGGTGGCGTCGCCGACGGCCACGCCGAGCACGCCGCCGTCAGGCATCGGTGCAGGCTTTGCCGCTGCAGCGTCAACGGCGGTGACGGTGGCGGCCACGCGCTCGCCGATGTTGCACGAGACGCCGCCGCGGCCGCTGGCGACGCTGGCGGAGGGCGACGACGAGGGAGGGGCCGCGGCTGCAGCCGCTGCTGCGGCAGCGCCGGGCCTCATGCGTGCCACGACCGTCAACCACCGGTCTGGGTCCCTCCCGGACGGACTAAGCTACGTGCCGCCGTCGCCGGTGCCGCCACCGGTTTGGCCGCCTGCCGCAGCGGCAGGGGTAGCCCCTGCTGTCTTGCCTGCTACGCCTGCGGCAGGCTGGACGACTTTTGATGGGCAGAGCGGCTCTCTGCCTCGCATGCCTGCCGTGCAGCCTCCTGCACAGATGGTCGACGACACAGAGTATGAGGAGGCACCGGTGGTGGCGCCGCTCGGCGGTGCAGCCTTCGGCAGCCAGCAGCCGCTGTACGAGCACCACGGCGGCATCACGCCGACCTCGCACCTGCCGCCGGCGTCAGCGTCACTGCCGCGGGCGGCCATCGGCGACGCTGCTGCGGCGGCGGCCGCCGCCGCCACCGCGCCCTTCACAGCGGCACGGTCGCGGGGGTCGTCCATGGTGCGATGCGGCGGCGCCGACGGTCCAGGAGCTAGAGGACGACGCCGAGGACCCCGTGCCCGCGGTGCCCAAGCCTCCCTCGCTGCTCCCAGGCGGTCTGCCCTCCCACAACACCAGCTCCTACCTGCGCGTCTCGTCCCTGCTGCCGGGTGCCGCCGCCACCACCTCCACGGATGCCCCTGCCACTGCCCCTACGCTCGCCTCCGCCTCCGGGCGCAGCCCCGCCCCGAACGGCTTGCCCGGAACGCTACCAGTCAGCAACGGCAACGGTACGCCGGTTCCGGAGCTGCCAGTGGCACGGCCGGCTGAACCGTCGGAGGCGGCGGCGGGGGCGATCGCCAGGGCCTTCCGGTGGCGGCGCACCCGTGTCGCCGTCGCTGGGTGTGCACTTCCCCTCGGCGGCGACGTCCCTGGGGGGAGCGGGCATGGGCACTGCGGACGAGGCGCAGGCCGGGGTCAAGGTGGTGAGCACCAGCCTGGGAGGCGCGCCGCCGCAGTAGGCTGGTGTCGTACGGCGCAGTACGGCGTACGGCGCTGCACGGCAGGCTGGGGCAGCTGCAGCCGGGTATGTGATGCGGCGGGCGGGACGATCATGGATGAAATGCGGCCGAGAGCGCAGTGAAGAGGTCCGGGCCCAGCGCCCAGTCAGGTACCTTGCAGTGCTGGCGGGTTACTTCGCTGTACGGTACCTTTTTTTGGCGTTGCGGACAGGTGTATGCATTGGTGCAGGCAGGAGGCTAGCGTAATTGTAGGGGGTTGCATAGGGGGTTGCATTGCGCATTATCTTGCTCTTCTGCATCTCTTCGGGTCATTGCTTGTATGAGGTCCCTCCCTAGGTACCTGCTGCGCGTTTCCAACTGCTGGAAGTAAGCGTGCGACCTATGCTGGAATAAATGTGCGATTGGGCGTGTTGGCAGTGCGGATCATGTGCTATTTAAGGACCAGCGTTTATCTTGGTGCCTAAGGCGTACTTGCCGTGAGCCTCACGAAG
This sequence comes from Chlamydomonas sp. KOR1, assembly GCA_036984285.1. Taxonomy (NCBI): domain Eukaryota; kingdom Viridiplantae; phylum Chlorophyta; class Chlorophyceae; order Chlamydomonadales; family Chlamydomonadaceae; genus Chlamydomonas; species Chlamydomonas sp. KOR1. The sequence continues at coordinate 69,152 of BQMZ01000242.1, forward strand.
GGCTTGTCGTGAGGCCTCATGGTGGTCGTCCAGGTGACAACATATTAGCAGGTGTGAGCCATATACATCGACGGAGGCTTGGGGTGACAGGGTGGCACCAGGGGCGGACGGCACCTCTGAAAAGGAACGCAGGGGATTGGTGCTGGCAGGTTCAGTCGCCGCCTGCTTTGGCCGCAACTCTGCATCCTTAGGCGGTGTGGTGATACCTGTTGAATGCGTGGCATTCAAAGGGGGATCCTGTGATGCCCGCCAGGAGAATTCAGCCTTGTAACATCCTAATCTGTCTGAACCGTCCATGCATGTACCGCACGGAGTACAATCAACCGCCAGGGAATGTGGGCGCCCTTGGAAATGCTGTACTGCAATCAGTATTACAGGGATATCGAACCGATGCGACACCTTTATTACATGCAGGGCACTGCAACGACTTCCACAGCTCGCAGGTGCGAAACAGCCCTCTGGGCAGACACGCGCACGGTACCGTATCACACAAGTGGCAATCGCTAAAGCGGCAGGTTCAAAGCATGCCACAGGGCACAAACTACATCATACGTTTAGGAGGTACCCGAAGGTAGGGTTCTATGCTGCATTGGTGCCCTGACCATACACGGTCACCAAACTCATCGGAGACAGTGCTTCGCTTGCCCATGCAGACCGCTCGCCCAGGCTCCTTGCAGGTTCGCATGCATTACTGCGCGCACTTTGACCGGACCAAGGCGACCCAGTCCTTCTTGGACGGCCGCTTGGTGTTCGTCTTGAAGACCTCCTCCTCAAAGCCGTTGGTGGTCAGCCAGTCCTTGAGCTCGTTGATCTGTGGAAGGCGTAACAGGCACTTGTTGCTCACGTTCGCGGCAAGTCCACCTTGCAGTGCGACTGAGGTGCTCATGCTAGGAGACGCCAAAGTCTGACGTGTCCGCATCTCAGTGCCATAAAAAGACGCTGTCGAATCAGCTGTAATGCAAAGCGCCCCACTGCGTGAATGACCCTTACCACAGGCAGATCCCAAATCCACATGACCAGTACCACCAGTACGAACACCGCCCCTAGTACGGCAGCATGCATGACGGCACCTACCGTCATCTTCTCCACGTCAGCCGGCAGCGTCAGCGCCGGCCGGGGCGACGCAGCAGCCCCTGCCCCCGCCGTGGTGCCGCCGGCAGCCGCATCCTGCGCGCCACTGCCTGAGGGGCCAGCACCTGCACCCAAGCCAGCAACAAAGCGCACAACACCGCATTAACTGGGCAACGCCTACTTAATACACACACATTGGCAGAGCCTGCTTGTAGTCTATTACTCGTCACTAGACATGCTACCGACACTTACTTCGGGCCTGCAGCTAGTACTTGCCTTGTGGTATGCTACTCTGACCCTGCAACTGCATTCACACATGGGCAGAGATTGGGCACCTTCTTTGGTCGCCTTACCGTCCGCTTGGGGCGTCTTCCTCAGCCGCACCTCCCGCTCCGAGCTGAACGGCGTGCCCTGCGCCGCACCGCCGTCGGCCCTGACCGCCCCCGCCGGCGTCCCCACCGCCGCCGCAGGCGAGGGGCGCCGCCGCCGCCGCATCCTCCATGGCCGCGGCGGCGGCACGGCCCGGCGGCGTGGCCCGGGCCGCGGGTACGCGCGGCGGTCACCCTGCGCTTCTTACCCGTCGTCGCTGCTGCTGCTGCTGCCTCTGCACCCGCATCCGCAGCCGCTGCGTCCGGGCCCTCCTCCCCGCCCTGCTCCCCCATCTCCACATCCTCCGCCTCCACCTCGTCCCTGCCCCCCACGTCCCCTGGCGCCCGGCCTCGCTTCTGGCCCCTCTGCTCCTCCCGACTCGCCGCTGCCGCCGCCGCTTCCCTCGCCGCCGCCTCAGCCGCCGCGCGTTGCGCCTGCTCCGCCGCGACCTCCCGTGCCGCTGCTTCCCGCGCCGCCGCCGCCGCCGCCGCCTCCCGCGCCGCCACCTGGCTGGCCGCGGCCTCCCTGGCGGCGGCCTCGCTAGCGGCGGCGGTGGCGGCTTGCAGCTTGTCCCGCAGCTCCGCCAGCTCCCTCGCCTGCTCATCGGCACGCACCTGTACCCCACACGGCATGGAAGAGCACGCAGGCACACTCTGGGTCACACCTGGACCGACAACACCACCGGCCTGCGCATGTCGCGTATGCAACACATTAGGTCAGCACACGATACCGCATCGCCACCTACACATTAAGGAAAGGGGTTGTAGCCATCTACATCTGCCATAATGCATGCTCCTTTTGCCCCAACGCGTCGGGCACATCACGTCGGCCTTGGTGTGGCCACCCGCTTCCCACCGACCTGCATGAAGTGCCGCTCCTGCTTGAGGTGGCTTAGCTCCGCCTCCCGACCAGCCAGCTGCGACTGCAACACCTCCAGCCTGCCCTGCACCTCCGCCCCACCGCGCCGCAGCCCCTCCAGCTCCGCACGCAAGGCCGCCGCCTCCGCCGCCGTCGACGCCGCCGCCGCATCGCGCGCCGCCAGCTGCTCCGCCGCCTGGCCGCGCGCGGCGGTGGCGGCGGCGGCAGCGGTCTCGGCGGTGGCGCGCTGGGCAGCCGCCAGCGCTAGCTCGGATTTGAGCCTGTCGTTCGGCAGTACGACCGTACAGTCAGCAAATCCTGGAACTGAAACCTCACAAAAACACTGTGCGTGAAGTGTGGTGAACGGGCGCGCAGAAACAGAGTCCTACCAACTGCGTCACGCAAGCGGCCCTGAAAGGTTGTGACCACCTCACAGAGGGCACGGCACTGCCTCTGCATGCGAGTAACAGCGTGCACGCAAGCCCACACCGCACCTGGTCACCTCCGCCGCGGCCTTCTCGTCCTTGCCCGCCGCCTGGACCCTCGCCGCCGCCAGCTGCGACCGCAGGCCCTCCGCCTCCCGCCGCGCCGCCTCCAGCGCCGCCGTTGCCGCCGCCAGCTGCGTCGACGTTGCCGCCGCGCTACCCTGCGCCGCCGCCAGCTCCCGTCGCGCCGCCGCCTCCGCTGCCGTACTGGCGTCCAGCGAGGCGCGCAAGCCGTCGGCGCGGGAGGTAAGCTGCGGAAGGCAGGGTTGCCAGTAGCATGCACAAGGTGTGTCGTATACACGGGAGGCACCAGCGCATGGCCCATGGGTTTCGGCGCATTACTGCTAACAACCCTGGCCTGATTACTTGCATAGCAAAAAGCCAAAAAGCCCGGCTCATGCCCACCCAAGGCTCGTTTCTATGTCAGCCCGATTGGGCCTGAGCCGTTGTTATGCCGAACATGCTTCACAGCACTAGCCGTTGTTGTGCCAAACATGCTTCACAGCACTAGCCGTTGTTATGCCGAACGTGCTTCACAGCACTAGCCGAGCTCATCCTGCTGGCATGACATGGCCACCGGATCGCCTCCCGCCACTCAACCTCCCAGCACTCAACCCCCAAGCCTGTACCCTTCAGCTCCCTCCGCCACATGCCAACCACAGCACCGCCTGCTGCCTACGACTCAACACCGTGCATCTCCCCCACCTTGCCCTCCCGCTTCTGCACCTACCACATACACAACCCAACCGCGTAGCCCTGCCCCGAGCACAACCCAGATGCCACGCCCTCGCCAGGTCTCACCCATCACCCGCGTCCGCTACCCACCACCCACCACCCACCACCCGACCCACCTCCGCCACCTTGGCCTCCAGCTCTTCCACGCGCCGCCCCGCCGCCGCCGCCCGCCCCGCCGCCGTGGCCAGACGCCGCAGCTCCGGAACCACCGTGCCAGCGAGGAACTCGCCTACCTGGGGCCACGGAGGAACGCGCGAGAACCGGTGTGACACGGGGCCTTAACTACAACACCTCACACCAGGCCGCCATACGGCACACAGGGACGTTCCCCGCTAAGGGGTTCACATCGTGGTCACACGTGGTGCGACGTCAAGCTGTCCGAAGACAGCGGGTCATTCATTGCTTTATGACTGAGGGCCACCGAGGGCCCTTGTACCGCCAGGACATGGCCCAGTGCGGGCTTCCATTCGTTACGTTGCAAGCTCCAACGTAATCGCTGCTGCTACTGCCGCGAAGTTCAGCTTTGTTGTGCACGCTGGGCTCCTCTCAGCACCCACTTGTGAGCACGATGACTTCACACAATGCAGCCCACCTTGATGAAGCGGTCCGGGCCCAGCTGCTGCTGCTGCGCGTAGTCGCGCAGGAAGGCGTGCAGGGAGGACTCCGCGGCGGCCAGGTCGGGGCTCTCCCCTGACACCGACTGCGAGGGGCAGGGCACGAGAGCAGCCAAGCTGAGCTTCAGTCGGCAGGCGCTATCCCATGCAAAAGGTGGTAGAAGCTGATGAGGCCAGGCAGCACGCTCAGCACTGTGGAGGCATGTGAACACGTGCCGCACGTGAGCGCAGAACAGCAGCTGTGGCACCACACGCCAACGCCCCTTGCCCGGCAACACGAACCTATTCCCTGCCTCAACCAGTAGCTGCGTGGTGCGTACTGCCCAGGCACCGCGCCAGCTAACCCACGTGCGCACACACAGCACCCGTTAACCCACCGCCAGGAACTTCCTGCCCGCCTCCGCAAGCAGCTGCGTGGTGCGCGCCTCCGCCTCCGCCCGCTTGGCGGCGCGCAGGGGCCCACGGGAGGCGGCCAGGTCGCGCAGCCGCCGTACGAACGCCTCGCGCTCGGCGGGCTCGCCTAGGGCCTGATGGCGGTCGCGGTGGTTGGAGGGGTGGTTAGGACTTCCTGAAACATCAGTACGAGAACAGGACTGGGTGATTGTTGAAGGATAGAGGTGCCGCACGTGCCGGCGGGCTCGCTCCGGAGCGCTGTGGTGGTTGCAGTGTACTTGTGCAGCGGTTCAGGTGTGGGCGGTTAGAAAGTACAGTAGTTCAGAACTGCGCGACGGATGCATGCACACGAGTGCCATGGTCATTCGTGCACGCCGGCGCCCGGGGTCCACACGCCAACCCAGTCACGCCGTACGCCTCCCGCCCACCTGCTTGCCAAAGGCCTCCACCGCCGCCTCCAGCGCTGCCGTGTGCAGCGAGTCCAGCTGCTCCACGCCCACCTGCAAGTACGGGTGGTAAGGCAACGTACGTGGCTTACAGGGCACTGCCGTACTGCAGTGCGTGGCGGGCGCACCTCCCACGTGACGAGATAGGGCGTAGGTTGGAGGCCTAGCCGCACAACCTTTCACGCTGCATGCTGCCGGGTGTTTTGGCACCAATTTCGGCACTGGCGACCTCCTGGGGCAACGGCTCCGTATGCTGATCAGCACTTCAACGGCCTAGTGTGTCTTACGATCTGCTCAGGCCAGAGCACGGTCGCTCAGTTAACGCTTGACGCTAACCCATTGGCTGGGAGGAAGTTGGCGCACACCAGGCTGTTGCCCCTGCCATGCCAACCGTGCAGCGGTACCCGCCGGGACCCGCTGAAGTACGGCAACACAGCGGCATATAGCCGTGCCCGAAGCCCGCCATGCCGCACCTCTGGCGAACGCGCCGGCTCCATCTTGCTCTTGTACAGCTCGCCAGCCGCGTCCAGCGCCCGGCGGCACTCGGACTGCACCACGCTCTGCGGGCGCGCGAACAGGGGATGCGACCATTCAAGTGCAAAGCGCAGACTAACGCATACCGCATGTCCATTGCGCCTTTGTGCGTCCGCAACACGGCCAGACGTGCCTGCTGCCTGTCGGGCCTATACGCACTTGCCATGACGAGTGCCGTTAACCCACACTTTGCTTGGGCTTGGGAATGGATGAGGCAAACCACACACGCACCTGCGTTGCGGCTCTGGTCATTAGCTTGGCAAACCAGACGCACCTGCCACGTGGACGCGATGGCAGGCACCTGGCCGTCGTTGATGACCCGCACGTAGCCCTCCGCCAGGGCTGCCAGCGCGGGGCCCGTCAGCAGCTGGCCGCGCAGCGGGCCGCGCGCGGGACAACAGCGTCTCCACCAGCGACTCCAGGCCCTGTTAGCAGCAGTTGCATGCAATGCGTCAACCCAGCAGCCATAGTACCGTATGACAGGTGTCTGGTCAGCCGAACGGGCCTTGTGCGCGAAGTAAAAGCGGTAGATCAACATCCAGTGCGCCGCAGGCTACCGTGCACGGCTGTTACACGCAAAGGTCCGGTGTGTCGTACACGCACCTTCCTGAACTCTGGGCGCAGCTGCTCGTACGGCAGGGCGTCCATCTTGGCCAGCTTGGCCTCGTCCAGCATGGGCCGCACCAGGGCCGCGCAGTCGCGCTCGGGGAACAGCGACTTGATGGACGCGCGGACCTGGACAACACACACAACACCATGACAGCATGTGATTGCAACGGCTGACAAGGATGAGGCGGCCTCGTATTCACAGGCAATGCGCTCGCACTGGACGGCGGGCAGTAGCCATTCGGTGGGGTGTCGAGCTCGCACTTGCGTTCGGATCGACCGGCCCGGGGCACAGCGTACCACAGCGAACACGCGGACTCTACCCTTTTGAGTGGAACCATGCAGGACGGGCGAGGACTGAATCTGCTCCGTCATTTAGGGGCATGCCAGGTTGCCGGCATGTCCCTGACACGCTGGACGCGTGCGGGCTGCCCTGGCTTGACGACGCCCTTACAGCCCACCTGGTTCTTGGCGCGTATGGCCTCCCCGCTGCCGGGCACGTCCCAGCACCTCCTCCATGTAGTCGCGCACAGACAGCTGGGGCCAGTTCGGGGCACGCACGACCGGCCAGGAGCCACATGTTCACCGCTGATTAGTGATCTGTACTATCAGGTCAACCATGTATTCAAGCATGTACAGCTGGCAAGGGGCAAGGAGGAGGGAAGATGGCAAGGCCACGCACTCACAAACAGGACGACAGGCAACCAGCCATAGGAGGTATCCCGGGTTACCCGCAGTAAAGTCCTGCACGACCCACGGGGTTAAGGACCGTGCTCAACCCCTGTGCCCACGGCACCTCCTGGCTGTTCCCACAGTTAGGGAACACCGCGCTCCGGCCCACTCAGCAAACCCCCCCACCTGTCAGTCCAGCCCCTTAACACTCATGCCTGCAACAGCACGCTCTGCTGCCTTTCCTTATCTGTCAGTCCTCGCCCGCAGCACCGCTTGCTTGCCCACGCAGCCCAGACAACCAACGGCTAACCCACGACCCACCTGCCGTCCCTCCTCTGTCAGCTGGAACTGGAAGTCGCGCAGGAGCCACATGAAGGTGGGGGACAGATCGCGCATCAGCGCCTCAGAGCCGTCTGGGTGCACAGGGGGGGAGTGCAAAGGAATGTTCAGGGGAACGGTGCACTAGTGGCTCTCCCTGCAAACACCCGAGCTGGCCCACTGATCCAGCTCCACGCACCCTCGAAGCCCGCTGGCGTGAGGAGTCCGCGCACGCCCACCCAGCCGCCCCCCAACGTTTCCATCCACCCCGTACTACCCCGCGCGTGCTGCTGCTCGCCCGTTGCCCATCCGCGCCCTCGCCTGCAACCTGCTCCCCTGCAGCACCCCACCCTACTCCACCCACTTTCCGTTGCAGCCACTAACCTCGCTCACCGCAGGCCGACAGTTTCCGGTTCCCCTTGCCGCTTTGCGGTTACCCCACTCCACCCCACCCCGCCCCGCCCATGCCGCCATCATCCCACCCCGCCACCAATCAACCCATATTCGACCCTACCCCACCCCGCCACCAATCAACCCATATCGCCACCATCCCACCCCGCCACCAATCAACCCATATTCGCCCCTATCCCACCCCGCCTCACCCATATCGCCACCATCCCACCCCGCAACCGCCCCGCCCGTGCCACCACCCACCCGCGCCCTGCCCCGCCTTGCCCCGGATGAGGCGCGCAAACTCGCACACCGCCGCCAGCTTGTCCACCGAAGACTCGTCAATGGAGCCTGTGGGCAGCGGGTGTGTGCGGATTCTCGCTTCGTGTTTGTTTACGCACCACCAGTAGGAATGGGTGAACGGAAACCCGAGACGCTGTTCAGCAGAGGATGTGCTTTTGTGCACAACTGTCACAATGAGCAGGACCAATGTATAAGCAGCTGGAGTCACTTTGTCCATCTAGGACTCGTCGATGGTGCGTTAAGGCGCAGGGCAGCAAGACGGAACGATCGTGAACATGCAGGGAGAAATAGCTTGCTTTGGCGACCGGTAGCACAGCAAGGCCAACTGCGGCACCGTGGGTTAACATGATAAGGAACCAGGCACATCGTAAGTACAAGCAGCATAGGTGCATAGCGTGACCGAGCATGGTTGGTGCCGTACACCCACCCATTTGGTTGTACACGAGGAGGCTGGACAGCAGCAGGGCCAGCGAGAAAATCTGTGCATGCAGGGGTGGGAAGGTACGACAGGGCACGCGTGAGCAGGCTGGCAGCTGTGACCTGCGGGCAATGGCAGTGCACGGCAGCCATGGCAACGGCAGAGCACAGACAGAGCAGCTGTGAACGGTTTATCAACATTATAGCCCATAAACGCCTAGGTGCACATTCCATAAGCGAACTCCAACCGCGAGGACGCGACACACATGGTTGCTGTAGTCGTTGGTCTGGTCGTGCAGTCGATTCCCTCGGCGTCCAGCAGCAGCTGCGGGAAGGTGCGGGAGGGGCAAGACAAGAAGGGGACGGGGCCAGACAAGGTGGTGAGGCGCGGAGGTGCGGCATAGGCCAGGGGGACAGGACTGTAGACACTTGCGACACAGGCCGCGGAGGTCACAAAGCGAGACCGTGGGCAAGGTGCAAGAGGGATGCTGCTACCGTACTCCTGGTCGTTGAGGGGCAGGGCAGGGCTTGCTGCTCGTGATCGGCGCAATTCGCATTGCTGTACACAAGACAGAAAAGGCCATCCTCCGAAGGTGGACGGTCCCACCGATTGGGGCGAGGCCGCTTGTCCTACCCAGTCGGACGAGAGGCCGCTTGTCCCGTGCACCCTCCCCGTGCATCGCTGTGCAAGCACCACCACCAGGTGCTACCCCTCCCCCCCCCCAACCCTGCTCCGCATATACCTCTGCAGCGCTCCAGCCTAAAGCACATAAAGCACCTAGGCCGGAGTTGTGAGCCCACCAACAGCCCGCCGCCGCAGCTTGCTTCGTTATTTGCTGGGCATGCCTCTTGCTCGCCCTCCACTAGTATATGCTTTACAGTGCCCGCTAGCGTGTCCCCGCAGCTGCATCGCATCGCTGCACACGCACCAAGTGGTACGGCTGGCCGTTGGGCAGGGTGCGCGGGATGGGCTTGGACCACAGCCATAGGCCTGGGCGAGAGGAAAGGGGGCCGGGCGTCAGGACTACCGGCCTCGCGAACTGAGCAGACAGCGGCACGGCCGCACGTGCCAGCTATCGCTAAAGTGGTGTTGGCCACATGCATGGGGTGGGTGCTGCAGCGCAAAGCGGAACGGAAGCCTTAGTGTAGCCCCAGAGCCAAACCAACCCAACCGTCCGGTCCGTGCCATCAAGCCACCATGCTCCACGCACGGGCCAGGAAACGTCCCAGCTTTGGGTTGTCATTGTGGCCTGGTGTCCTGGGAACCCAGCTCATGCCGTTGCGGTGAGGAGCGGTGACATGCGCAACTGCACAACCCCTCCAGGCCTGCCAGTATCACAAGGACCTCCCACACACGCACAACCCGCCCGGCGTCCTCCAGCCTGCCCCGGCGCCCTGGGCTCCCGCTGTCCGCTTGCCTGGGGTCCACCGCTGGTGCGTCCAGGCCTAGGCCTGATGGACCACACCAAGCGCCCCGTTGCCCCCACCCGCGGATGCAGCTGCGCCAACCCTGATCAGCTGGTGCAACACACCCATCTGGGTCAGGGGCAAAACCTGGCACACGCCCCTCCCACGCACCCTTGGTGCAGGGGCGCACGGTGTTGCCCACTTGGAAGCCGCTGCCCTCCGCCCCAGCGCCCGCGCCGCCGCTTGCCGCTGCAGCTTGGCGCTGCAGCCTGTTGCATAGCGGGTGTCGTACGGCAGCCAAACGATCACAGCCCCGTGCGTCCAAATGTCGACCACGACAGAACCACGTCTGTCTTCGTTTATGGAGGTGCCATGATGGCTGCGAGTCGATAGCACGCAGTGCGAGCCAGGGCGCAAGCGCCAGGAGGGTGCCATGCTGTCCCATGCAGATGGCCCTCTCGAGTCACGACGCAGATGGCTGGTAGTGCACACGGCGCCGTACGAGTCCCTCAGAACAGCAGACAAAGAGACGTCATCTACCGACGAAGCAAAGACGCTGACCTCTGCAAACCCAGATGCAGTGTCAGTACTTGTGACACTTGTGCGTGTGTTGGCGCGCCTCCCCGCCCACACTGTCACCTGTGCGTGTGTTGCCGCTTTGCGGTTACCCCCGCCCCACTCACCTGTTGAGCAGCTGGTTCATAAGGAACGACTTGCCCTGGCGGGCGCGGCCGCACACCGCCACCACGCAGATGGGGCCCTGCAGGGCTCTGAACGGGTGATGGGGGCCAGGGCGGGGCGTGCAAGTAGAGTTGCTACAGCATAAGATTGTTGCGTTGCCCATGCCGGGGTAAAGAGCGTGGCGGCGTAGGGGGCGCGCATGTGGGTTGTGCAGTGACTGTGGCAGGGACTCCTCTCCTGACCGTGACCGTGGGGCAACCTGTTCTGCTGCATGCATGAGCTATGCGAACAGAACCCTCTCATAGGTCCGGTTCAAGTGTCCAGGTAAGGACTAGTATGTCCAGAGTCTTGGAGCGGAGGACCTGCGGTTCCTGTCTTCATGGCCTGTGCAGGGGCTAGCCCCCTAGCAAGCCCGCAGGACAAGGCTGCATCCCAGCTCCCTGTGAACAAGGCAGGCCTGCACAATACCGGTATCCTGTACGCAGGGGCTTGCTGTGCTGGCTTCCTCCCCCGTGCTCACTACAGAGCTACCGTATGGCCAACTTGGGGTGGAGCAGGTACGTCGTGCGTGTGCGCGTATCCGGTCAAGCGTGTGCGTTGACCTCACCGGAGAGCTGCCGACGCACTAGATGAAACCTCGAACTTTTTCGTGGCATCGTTGAAGCGAACCAGCTCAGAAGCAGCCATGTTCCTCGTCCCGGAGCGCGAAGGCCCGGCCCACTCCCGAATAGGTGACAACCGAGATTATGAGTGAAGGTATAGAAATATCGGGTGGTAGATTCAAGTGCTGCCTACTCAGCAACGCATGAAGGTGTCGCGCGTCTCAGCCTATCAGAGCTTCGGGCGCGAAAGCGAACGTGCCCTACAGTATCATAAGGGCAGAAATGCGTGCATATCTAGATGTCGGCAGCCAATTTCATTTTACGGCCTTCGTTCGCCATTTGCCTCCCTGCCTGTACGTCGCAGGAGTTGAAGAGCCCGTACTTGGTCCACGTACTGGTGTCCTCGGTCTGTGTCATGCACACGTGCCTGCGGTTTCAACTTCAGGAGCGGCTGATGCGTAGCGTCTAGCGTGGGTGCACTTGGGCAAATGGCGCTGTGGAGAGGGGGTGTCTGCCAATGTCAGCCGTCGGCGAGCATTTGTTAAGACACGAGCAGGTGCCCACACCCACTTGCCTCACGTAAGCTTTACCTGCAGGCAGCGTCTTGTACTGCTCAGAACTTGGGCCAATACCCAAAATGTCAGCCGTCTTGGTGCACCAGGGGACCTCGGTTGTGCATGGTTAGCAAGCTCAGCGGATACTCCCATCGCACCCCTGCTTGTCCACCAGGTTCCAAGCCCGCTGTCTTCCGTGGGCCAGGCCCTGGACTTGTGAAATACTGCAAAATCTTACCCGTGTCACTGTGGGGCATATTCTGGCTCCGTCCAGTGACTCCTGCGTCCCGTCACTCTCACCCATGGCGCACCGTGGGCTGCCATTCTTTTTGTCTGTGGAAAGGTTTACAGACAAGGAGACGGGCAGGGACAGACCAGCGGGAGACCAAAGCCCAACCGGCACAACCAGCGACCAAGAATCCCAAACCCAGCGAACCTCCAACCGCAAGCAGGGAACACCTTCCTGTCCTGATAGATTGCCGATTCCAGGTGTCTATCGAAGGCGTGTTGGTGGTTGGTGGCTATCAGTGGATGATGAACCGCCGGGCATCAGCTGGTAGTTTCCCTTTCCTGGTCTCCAGGCCCCTGTCCCCTGTTCGTGAGTTTACTGGTAGCAGGTAGTACGGCGAGTTCTTCAGAGTCTTGGGTAGAGTCGGTTGTGGTGGTTGGTGAGGCGTTCCGATCCGCCCCGAAGCACGAATTCCAAGTCCCTGTAACCTTCTCACGAAGAAAAAAACACCTGGGGACGAAGAGGACCTGAAACCAAAACACCACAGAACAGGAGGAAGGAAAAGGCCCAAAGAAGACCCAAGGACGAGGAAGCCCGAGAGACAGGAGAAAAAGACACAGGGAAACGAGGCACGGAAGACAAAAGACCACAACCCCAACCCACCGACGCAGGCACACAGCGGGCACACCCCACACCCCGAACAGAACAGCAAGCCTGCCGCCCGCCACCACCAAGCCGCCGGCCCACCAAAAGAACCTACAACCAAAGGGCAAACCCCCGGCCACCCCAAAGCGGGGACCGCCACCCAACCCCACCCCGACACCAAGCCACTCGCAGAGGAGAACAGCAGCGAGAGCACTCCCTACCCACGACACCCCACCAACCACCCAGCCAGAAGCCCACCCACCCCCAGACACGCCGCCCAGCGCGAACCTACACCCGCCGAGAGGACCAAGCCACGAAGCCCGCGGCCCTCAGCCCGCAGGCGGTCACGAGCCCCAAACCCCACAGCCCCAAACCCCCGCCCGAGCCGGGGTCGCCCGCACAGCCCACCCTCCGTGCCGACTGCGCCACAGCCCGGCTCCGCCTGAGGGACGGCAGCTGCCCCTGCCAGCGCCATGCGGGCTGCAGCACGCACCCAAGCGGAGGGCACTCCCTGCCCATGGCACCCCACTGCCATGTGCATCGTACCCGTACCGTCTTGGCACCGCCCCTGGGTTAGTCTAGCGTTGCGCGCCGTTCGGTCTTGGCTCTACAATTGCCATATCGGAAACCATTCGGGTCAAGCTGGGTCAAGCCGGTCAAGCTTGTGCTGGCTTACGCGCTACGCTTAACCAGGCCCCTGCTTGTAACAGTCGTTGTAACTTTACCACGTATGCAACCCTGAGATCGATTAAGACGACAAACGTCACTCCATCATGCCCTCGGCAAGGCGCTGCGTCAGGTGACCAGGGCCCAGCCAGGCCTGTGGGCATGTGGGCTTGCCCTTGTGCACCCGACGAAGCCCCGCGAACCAGGGACTCCCCTGCCGCAACACCTTTGGCCTGACCGAACATGGGCAACGCTGCACCGCTCGACGCAGCTTCCAATAACAGCTCAAGTATATTGATCGCGGGGAACACCCTAGCCCCGGACCGACTTGGCCTTGGAGCGGTCACTGTTTTGCGCGGGAAGGGCGCGTGTGACGCCAGCGCGACTGCTGTTGGGACTGCTCCCTGCGGAAAAATATTAAAGTTACTATGCAGACCGATGGGGATACCTTAGAACCCTTGTGCGGAAAGGCCTCACGGCACTCCGTGGCACTCATAGCATTGTCGTAGACCACGTAGACACCACCCCAATGACCCCAACGTTGTCCACACGTAAACCCCCCAGCGCACTGCTGTAGTCAGTTCTAATATTAAGCATACAGTAAAGCGAGAAGTCTGCACGCATCACAGCGTGAACCTCCGCGTCTCGGATACTTACCACAAGCACCTGGCTTCCGCGATATCCCTGTTTGACTGAAACGTAGGAGCTCATAAGCGTGCTAGCAGTTTTACGCGGTCTGGAGCAACTGGGGCGTATTGGTTCGTCGGCGGTGAGGAAGGCCAAGGGTCGCCCTGCTACCCTTGACAGCGTCAAGCGCGCACAGCGCTCACACCATTGCTCCCATATAGAAGACGTGCAAATCTAGCTCTTGCACGCGCTAAGCTTATTGGCTGGAGGTGCAGCGTCCTCGACGGAGGACTTGACGGAGGATCTTCTTCCTTCTGCAGGCTCCGATGGAGCCGCCTAAGCTTCGTCAGGCATCGACGGTGCCTCAAAATCTGCAAGATGTCGCCGACAGGCTTGGCTCTCGTGCACGGGTAAGGCTTGTTACGTGGCCAGCTGCCGACCGCGACAGTCCCGCGGAGCTTCCGGGGCGCGGGTCTATGGCTGGTGTACACGCCGTATGGGCAGCCGCTGTGTTGCAATCCCGAACCAACCTTTTTCTTCTCTTGTTCGCGCGTACCACAGGCGGAAATATACGAGACCCTGCAGGGCATAGGTGGTGAGCCGGACGGACTCGCGACTCTGTTACGCCTTGAGCCGGTAGTGAACGACATCTGCACGCAGCTCAGCGACTCCTTTAAACAGGCTGTGACGAAGCGCTTGCTGCCTGAGGTGTCAAAGCTGCTGGGAGCCAGTGGATGGTCCAGTCAGCACCTCGGCTTGGGCCCTGCGAAAGACTCAACGCACCTCGACAATGGAGACGATATCAGTCCGAGTGCCTTTGTGTCGGGCGCGGGACAAACGCTGGGGCCCGACCAGGGTCCCGCGACAGTCGCGACTGTCGCGCTGCAGCCAGCCGGCGCGACACAGGCCCCGACCCAGCAACTGCACGCTGCTGGCGAGTCTCGCTTCGGATTTGCAAAGGATACAGCTGCCTCGACGATGCCGCCGCGCGCGGTTTCGGCAGGCGGCAGCAGCGGCACTCCGCCACCTGGCCCCGCTCAGCGCCCTCCGTCGGCCGCGCTCCCGAGCAACGGCAGCGCCAGCAACCTCATTCCCTCGGATCTCCTGGGCAACACGCTGCCCGGCCCCCTCGCAACCAGCAATGTTATCGGGCCTTCCGGGCTTTCTGCCGCTGCCCAGGCACCCAGGAACGCCGCAGGCGTTCCGCAGCCGCAGCCGCAGCCTCAGCAGCAGCAGGAGACGGGTCCCTTCACCGGCAGCAGCTTGCCCTCCACCTTGTCTTCCCACAACCAGCCAGCCGCCCCCTCCTTCGCCTCCCCCCCGGGTGCCATCTCCCACCAGCTCGCCCAGCTGGCTATCCAGCAGCGCCAGCGCCGCAACAGCAGCAGTACCAGCAGCAGCACCAGCACCAGCACCCCAACGGGTTTGGGCTGCTGGGCCCCGGCCTGCGCGGCTCCTCCCTGGACCCGGGCCTCTCCGGCCCGCCTATCTCGCTCCCGGGCACCGAGCTGCTGCGCCCTCCGGCCCACTCCGTCGTGGGGCAGCTGGGCCTGGGTGGCGGGGGCAGCGGGCAGCTGTCGCTGCTCGGGCCAGCGCTTGGCAGTGCGCTGGGGCCTGCCGGGCAGCAGGCCCCGTGCCCATGTTCGGCGGGGCCCCGGCCCCAGCCCTGGTCCGCCAGCCAGCAGCAGCAGCGGGTGCAGCAGCTGCTGCTGCAGAGCATCCAGCAGGGGGCAGGGCTGGGCGAGGAGCCGGTGGGTGCTGGTGGGCTGTCGCTCCAGCAGCTGCAGCAGTTGCAGCAGCAGCAGCAGCGTGCGGCGCTGGCAGGCTACGGCGGCCAAGGCCTGCCGCCACAGCAGCAGCAGCTGACGAACGGCAGCGCTACCCTGCTGCAGCAGCAGCTCTTGCTGCAGCAGCAGCAAGCGAGGAACGACGCGTTGGCGGCTTATCAGCTGTCGTTGCAGCAGCTACAGCAGCAACAGCAGCAGCAGCAGGCGTTCCTGACGGCTGCAGGCGCGGGAACCGCAGGTCCCGCACAGCTCAGCGGCCGCGCGTCCGTTGACGGCCGCTTTGCGGGCGCCTCCATTCTGCAGCAGCACCAGCAGCAGCTCGAGCAGCAGCAGCTGCTGCAGCAGCTGCAGGCCGACCCGGCCCTGCTGCAACAGTACTTGCAGCAGCAGCAGGGACAGCCGCCGCGCGGCATGGGCCTGGGCGGCGGCGCCTCGCACGGTCCGGCCGCGCTGTACCGTTCCTCCGCTGGCTTTGCGGGTGACGGCTCCACCCCCGGCGGGCCTGGCAGCGTCGCCACCAACCCCGCCTCCGTCGGCACGGCCCCGTCCGATGACGGCATCGACTACGGCTCCATCTTCTCCATACACCATCAGCATCACCACCACCACCAGCAGGGCGTGCCCAGCCCCGGGCTTACCCAAGCCGTAGCTGGCTTGCCTCCGCATCACCCCGCCGCAGCTGGTCCCGCGATGGCGCCGTTGCCCATGTCGGACCTGCGCAGTGCCAGCATGAGCAGCACGGCCAGCGGTGGGCTGAGGGACCTGCAGTTTGGGGGCGTGGGCGGGTATCCGGCAGGTGCTCCGGGGATGCGCGCCTCGCCGCCGGTGGACGCACAGGCGCAGCTGCAGCTGCAGCAGCAGCAGACACTGGCGGCTCAGCAGCAGCAGCAGGGCGTGGCGGGGCGGCTTGCGACGCGCAGCGGAGCTGCGTCGTCGGTGGCGGACAGCAGGTCGAGCAGCTTCAGTGGGGTGGCGGGTAGCGGCGGCGGCGCGGCGACAGGTGGTGCGACGGTGCCGTCGCCGCCGGGGTCGGACGCGGCAGGGCCGGCGGAGGGCGCCAAGGCGCAGCCGCCGCTGTCGATGGCGGCAAAGCTGCAGCAGGTAAGGTGGCGGCGAGTGAAGACTTATGTTACAACGATGTGGGTTGGGCATTGTCAGAGTCCGTACGGCTCGGTGCATTGACGCCTTGCCACCGACGCTTCGCGCAGTTCCATGTGTACGGTGCCACAACAACCTGTGTTGCCTTGCCGCTGCCGTAGTCTGTCGCCAAGCCGTCACCCCCTGCCACGGGGCGCGGCAAGGTCGCCGGCGCGCCGGCTGGCCCACTGGCGGCATCGCTGTCGCCGACGGCGGCCGCCGCCGCCGCCGTCAAGGTGCCGGCGGACATGCCCGGCCGCTTCCGCTGCCTGCCGCCCGCCGTGCAGGCGCGCATCCACACGCTGACGCGTGACAACCACGTGGTGCTGGTGAGTGTATGCTGCTCTGGGTTTTTGCCCATCACGCTAGGCTGGGCGGAGGCTGCGGGGCAGAAGGCAGACGCACGTCGCACACTCCAGCTCCTGACCCGAACGGTGCACCAGATGTTACATGGAGGTGTGTTGACTGGTGGCCCGACTGGTGTGGCGCCGCCCTCGCCCCGCAGCTCAAGGACTTTGACGAGAAGGTGCTGTCCAAGATGACGCTGCTGGTGGACAAGTTCGGCGCCGGGGAGTGCCTGGCCATGCTGGACAGGATAGAGGAGGTGCTCAAGGGCAAGGTGGGCAGGAAACAGCCTTTTGTTCCATTCCAGTTCGTGCCGTACAACGCTGCTGGAGTTGGACTGGTTGGACGTGTAGCTGTGGGCACCTTCCCTGCCTGTGGCCGAGGGCCCTAGCTACCTGGTGGTCTCGTCCCGCAGTGCCTTGCACCTGCACTCCGTTTCGCTGGGTGCGTACTTGCGTCCTTACCCGTACTGCCCCGCGTGCTTGCACACGCAGGCTGGTCGCCTGGCCAACGGCCCCGGCTACCTGGACGTGTCGGTGTCGACGCGCCTGGACGAGCTCAAGCAGCGCGCCAGTGGCCAGGTGCGTCACGCGGTGCTGTTGTATTCCATGCCCTGCCCGGCTTTTCGTCGTGGTGTTTGTCACGTGCCGCATGACCCAGATGGTATGTGGTGTTATGCCAAGCACACGTAGCTTGATAGCGACACCTCCACCGTAGCCGTCCTAGTTGTGGTGCGTTAAGGCAGACCCGCGCTGCCTGGTTTGGCACGCAGGTGACTGCCCCGGAGGACTACGCGCGCTCCACCCTGCACAGCCGCATCTACAACGAGCTGCGCGACCTCATCGCTCGGCACGGCTTCCTCAGCTGGCACCACTTCGACCAGGTGGGACCGGGCACAGGGCGGATACCCTACTCGGGGCGGAGGGCAACTGATTGCGGAGGGGCTGTGGTTTCGAAAGCGGAGGTTACCCTCCATCACTGGGGTCTCGGATGCACCCCTGCATGCTCCGTGCGCTCCCTGTCAAGAACGCTCCCTGTTTGGGGCAAGCCCGTGTTGGCACCGACTGCACGGCTTGACGAGGCTATAAGGCTAGTGCGGTTGCCAAGAGTTTTGCATGGCCGTCTCAACGACTGTGCAGCTTGCTGCGGACAGCGCCTGCACTTTGGACCAGTCTGAAACCAAAGCAATACCGTTACGTCGCTGCTTGCACAGGGCATTACCGTAGCAACGTGCGCAGAGGGATACCTTGCCCAAATTTGAGCTGTCTCTTGAAGCTGAGTTGCTTCAACGTTTCGCTGCCCAAATCTGAGCGGAGTCTTACTGCTGAGTACCTTCAATTTCGCCCCCGCTCCCTGCAGGGCATCATCAACATGCTGAAGAAGATGCCCAACAACGTTGCCATCGAGCGGCTGAACGAACTGGCGTACCACTCGTTCAAGAACGTGGACAACCCCAAGTCCTGCATCGTGTCCATCTTCACCACCAAGCCCAAGTACGTCAACGTGTAGGCGGTTGGCGGTTGCCGGCTGGCGGTGTGCGCCCTGGGGTGAGGAGGAACTCGGCGCACATGGGCGCCTCAAAGCAGTGGCAGCGTCCACAGCACGCGGATGAGGCACGCAGGCCGTGCGAGTGTGGAGGAGTTAACGTCAGCGACCGCTGGTCACTGTACCCATGGCGGCCGCCTGGCCGGTCGCAGGTGGGTTGGAGTTGCAGATGCGGGAGCCTGTGAGATAGCAGTTCAAGCTCGCCTGCAGAGGAAAGCGGAAGCGGGATCGACTTTGATGAGGTATAGTAGGATAAGGAGCAGGTGCTGGGATGGGATCGTGGTGTGCAGGCGTCGGACTAGTGTGGGGTCGCAGGTTAGGTCCGGCCGTGTGCGCAGGGACGGCGGCGCACCATCGGAGTCGAAGGGGATGGGTGTTGTTCCCGCACGTTGAGCAACTCATTTGCTGCCACTGGTCAGCGTTTATGGAAGTGGCCTTGCTACGGGCCTTGAGACGGGCGTTTGGCAATCATGAGAACAGCGTTTAAGAGTTTGCTCATTTATCCCGTGCTACAGCTGCTTGGTAGCTGAGCTTTTCGTGTTTCGAGGTGCCTGCTTAAGGGTCGGTGCATGACTCGGCGTGGCCACTTGTCCTTGGCCCTCCTGTTGCTTACAAGTCGGTTTACATATGGCATGTTGAAGAGGTGACCCTCCGCTTCGTCGGTTCAGTTTTGCTTTGGCGGCACCGCCGCCGTGCACAATGGTGTGCAGCCTCAGTTGAGCTACGCAACCGAAAAACGAAACGGATGGGCGAGCGGTAGCGTATGCTTAGGCATGGTGACACACACACTGGCGAATGCAGCTTGGGGATGTCGATGGTGCTCTTTGGATTTCACGGAGGGCATCCGCAGCGGGTGTACTTCAAGAAACTGTTGCGCAGCAACGTTTTGCTATCGGCGCCTCGAGCGGTTGGTGCGGTCGTGGCTTCCTCCTGTGGCGGCGGAGGGTTCTGCTTGTGGAGTCGATAGTGATAGCAGCTCTGATGGTGCTATGGGTTAACAGTCCTCCACCCTGGTGGTGCTGCGGGTGTTGCCGGCCACCACCCCTACAATAAGCGTAAAGCCCGGTTAGGGCCCCAGCACTGGAGTAGTGTGTGCACGGCAGTTGAGCGACTGTGCCGCGCCAGGAGTGTGTATTGGCGTGGTTTGCCGGGGTTTGTCAACACGTGTTGAGGTGTTTGCTTGCCGCTATGTTTCTTGCCTCTCATAAAAGCTTTACTTCTTTTCGCTGTTGTGGAGCATCTGCACCGCCTGGTGCCGATCTGACGGCGCCGGTGTACGGACTCTGATGTGTTCCAGGTGGGCTGCACCTCAGCGGTTGCAACACCATTGCAACTGGTCTTGATTGTCTTGCATGCCTCGGTGAAAGGGCGTAGAAGCCGGTGCGGTGTCTTGGCGGCGCGGAGTTGGACGTCATGCAACGGTGCGGACATGTGGGTGTGGCCGATGAAGGGCAGCCCAAGGGTAGGGCGGCTCGCCCCTTCGTCGTATGCTCGTGCTGATGCATGTCCACAGCGTCAACTGTGTGTGCGGTGTGTGAGGTTGCAGTGGTCGAGACGTTTGGATTTATCTTGTTGGTGTGGCGCGGTGGTGTGGTGGCCGGAGGGCAGTAGCAACGGCGGGAACGACGGCGTACGCTGAGGTCCCAGTGGGTAGGGAAGGGAAGTGCGTGCAGTGCCTGGCTTTTTGTCCAGTTGCCGATTCTTTCACTCCAGTTTTGTTGCAGGTGTTGCGCAACTTTCAGTGCTGTGGTATGTGGCGCTGACTCGGCTGGCGTTTGCATTACGGAAGCTGCAGGGAAGGTGCAGGGGCGAACGTCTATTAGCATGTGTACAGGAGTAGTAGTCTGCCGTTGGTTTACGCAACTGTCTGGCTGGCGTTTACATCACCGCACGCTGTCAGGGATGGGCATCGCGTTGCAAGTGCTCGCATGCAGGGCACGTGGAGGCTGTTGCTGGGACCTGTACAACAGAACCGCGCCGTAATTGTTACGGTAGCTGTAACTGTAACAGTTTGTACTCTAACAGTCATCGTGCATGATGCACACGGTTGGTCGTACCTGACCGCCTGCGACGTGTTTTGCCTGGAATAGCACTACAGCAGCACGGCATGGGGGGCGGGGGCGGTGGGGGGGCTCAAGCAACACCGCGAGGGTTCTCCCTGGTCCTCCACTCCGCAAGACCCGCAAGTGCCAAGGCCCGTATACGAGTGGGCTGCTCAGGAGCCAGTCTTCATGCAAGATGCTTGTTTGACATGCGGGGCTGGTTAGTATGAAGTGGACCCGCGCTGGTCAGCTCGAGCCCCTTGCCAGCAACTCGTCGCTGACGTGTGCTTTGCCAGCGAGCTGCAATTTCAATAGTGAATGCCTTTATCACCACCCTAGCTGGCAGGCTCATAAACGCTCTCTCTGCTCTTTCCCCATCGCAGGATAGTAATCCACCACCACAGCAGATACCTGGTATGAAGGAGAGCAGCTGGCGAGGGCGAGCAAAACTGCCCTAAGCAGCGGCAGGCAAACGCCGCACACCTCGGGTCTGCCCAGGCTGACGTGACGTGGGATGCACCGATATGATGGCTGCAGCAGCTCAACGTTCAACATGGCGGAGTTTTAGGGAAGGACAGGCGCCCAACCACGGTTGCAAGCAGGGGGTTTGAGCATGCCAAGAGCGGCCGTACGGGACAAGCCAGACGAGATAAGCCTGTGGCCTGTGGCCTGTGCCTCCGGAACCTGGGCGAACGGTTTCAAGATGTCTTAAAATCATATTGTCGGTACCTGCTCCGGTTTATAATTGTGTTTGGCCGTGAATGGGGCTGTATGCACTCAAGGCACGTGGGCAGAGGGTACAGGGCGGGGCAGAGTCCAATGCGTGGATAATTCAACCCGTCGCAGCTAGGGGCACATTCTTGGGAGCACTGCGTGTTATGTAAAGGTCCCTACGCGCCGTTGCCAGCATGTTTGCGCTACAAGTCCCGCGAGCTGCACCATTTCCGGTCCCTCACGCTCTTCAGCGCAGCGCGTACGTGAATTCAATATATCCACCTAATTTAAACTCTCCTCACGAGCATGCACTTGGCACGCGGCGCAATCATGCTTGCCCAAGCCCATGGCGTGCACATCGTCGCCGGTTCGCGCCGACGGCCGCTGCTCCAGCTGCCAGTGTAGCAGTAAACGAGGCTCCTGCAGTCATAGAACAGCTATTCCGCAGTGGCTGCCAGCCAGCCCTAACGGGGTGCTGGGGTGTGGCGGTTGAGCGCGTCCCAGGCAAGGGCCGGTGCATCGTCAGCACCCAGGACCTGCGCCCTGGGGACCTTCTCATTGCCTCAGAGCCTGTGGCTTACGTCACCTGCCCTGGGGCATTAGCCCCGAGCCTGACATGCTCGCAGACGCGTGAGTGGTGCCTGCTATCGCACTCGTATTGCACCGCTGTGTCTCAACCAAGGCTGGCCCTGCCGTTACCCCGGTCCCCCGCCGCCCGCCTTTGCCACTGGCCCTCTGCTTCTGCCATCTACACGGCCCACTCGTCTGTCATCCCTCCTGCGCACGCCCGCCAGCACGTGGTTGTGCCGTACTCCCACTGCACCGCAGTGTACGGCGCACGCCCCTGAGCGCGGGAGCCAGGCAGCAGCTGCTAGACCTGTTTGCAGGGAGGCGCAGCCTCCGCAAGAGACGAGGAGCGGCACCGCCCATGGGATTGCTGGGGGTGGGGGCACGGGGAGCAACAGCAGCAGCACTGGCGGCGGCGGGACAACGGCGGCGCAGCGACCTTGGAAAGATCTGGACGACGATAGGCTGTACGGCATCATAGGTCGGTGTTGACGAGCATGCCTGCCGGCGCCGTACGGCGTCATGAGTCGGTGGGGAGCAGTGCACTGCACTGCAGCGCGAGATCCGCCGCCGCACGGCAGGCCGGGTTTGTGTTGTGTTGCAGCGTGACTGCCGCTGCACCAAGCAACGATGGATTGTTGCTCGGGAGGCAAAAGCTCACGGATCTCGACGGGTGCCTGATGCGGCACGGCAGTTAGGGCAAAGCTGCAAGGGGCCCCGTGGCATAAGGGGAAGGACAGCCGTCGTACAGTTCACGCCCATGTACCAGGTGCTGCCCTCCATGTGCACTCGCATGACGGCTGACCTGCCGTACCATTGCCGTACAGGTTGCAACTCGTTTGGGGAGGAGTTCCACGACATCCCCACCACCTGCAGCTGCAGCACGCCAGGGCAGCGGCAGCTGCTGCTCGCCTGGGCCCGGCTGCGACACCACCGCGAGCCCAGCTCGCGATTGCTGACCTTCGCGACCGGCAGTGGCAGTGGCGAGGGCGAGGGCGCGGGCAACGAGGAGGCGGAAGCGGAGGACCTGGGCAGGGGCCACCTGGGCCTGTGGCCCTCTTTCTCCATGCTCAACCACAGCTGCCTGCCCAACGCCATCAACTACGTGGTGGGCGACAGGATGCTGGTCTTCGCGGCCCGCCACGTGCCGAAGGTGGGTCATCGCGACGCACTGAGCGGAGTCAAAAATCCACACGGTGTCACGGTGTCGCTGTGTTGTCATAGCAGGATCGCGCAGCACCGCCCAGCGTGTCGGTCACCGAAGTGCTGGTGAGCCTCTGTCGGCCGTGCCCGCCCCTGCGGCTTGCTTTCTCCATGGCTTGTTTTTGTAAGGAGCGGCCTGCCGTACGTGCCCGGGGACAGGCCCGGACCAGGGTAAATTTTGGCGTCGTGCGCCATACGATCAGCGCAAGCCTCCGGCCTTGCGTTGGTTTCCTTGCGCGTGAAATGCAGGTGACCTTGCATCCCCCTACCTGGTACGTTCCCTGCCGCGAACCCGCCTCTCCTGCTTGCATTCTCACCACCAGCGCCACCGATTGTGCTTACACCACCTGCTTGATCTGGGCCAGGGTGATGCAACAAACACCCGTCACCCTGGACAATTCTCCCCCCAGGGCCAGGAGGTGTGCATCAACTACCTGGGCCGCAGCTCTCTACGCCCTGTGGAGGAGCGGCAGGCGGCGCTGTCCGCCGCCTACCTATTCGCATGCGATTGTACGAGATGCCGTACAGAGCTGCTGCTGGCGGCGGGCGGCCCGGCGGCGCAGCGGGCGGCGGAGCAGATCGAGGTGGGTGTACGGCAGCATTACACCACCTGATAAGCTGATGGGTGAAGGCGCGTGCTTGCCGAACCGCTCAGTCCTGCCCCATAGGTAGCTAGGTACAGAAGGGCGGCTTTTAGTGAAGGCGCAATCGCAGCGTCGCGGCTCGCGAGCGAGCGCGCCAATTTCGGAGTTGACCCCACCTATGGTTGGGCCCAACCATAGGTGGGGTTTTGCTTTGACAGCGTGTTGGACCTTACAAGTCATGGGGCCGCAGGTATGGTTGGACCTAACCATAGGTTGGGTTTGGTCGCGACTGAGTTGACTACGTGCATCGGCACATGATAGCATTGGGTCGCGTCATATGTTGGGTCCTACACAAAGTCTGACCCCACCATATGTTGGGCTTTGACCAGGAGACCTAGCTGCGTCACCCCTGTTCATCGCATTTACGTTTCCTCGCGTTTACGCGTACCCCTGTTCATGAGTCTGCTCCATTCGCCGTGATCTGCGCAACCTGAAGAACACAACCTTGCACGTTTGTACCGCAAGACTTTTGCCAGGCTTCATGGCTCTTGTTGAAGGGTTTTACACCAGTACTTTTTTTTGGGCTGAGCCCCCGGCGCGAAGCGCACTCGGGGGGGCGAAGCCCCCCGTGGTTGCCCCTGGTCTGCGTGCGTCGACAAAAGTTTCAAATCTGGGCCCAACGGCGCATACCAGGTAGTAGGTATAGCTCTCCTCTATACCATGGCATAGGCCTGGAAGCCAGGAAAAATCGGAAAGAGAAGAACGGTTTCGCAACATGGACAAGGACACGTTGGAACATGCGCTCGCCCTCCGGCCGCAAAGCAATGATCAAGACTTACAACATATTAAAATAAGCTGCAAGAATGCACGAAAGAGTGGCTAGGTTGCTGGCTGTCGCAAACTTGCGGCAAACATTCGCATGTCGTCAGCAACTCGGACGTGGAAATCGTGTTTCGCACTTGCCACAGCAAATTTTCAGCCCTTCATGATATTATGTAACTTCCGCGGCCAGGTGCACTTGCATGCAACCACTCTCGGCAAGGGGAAGGTTGGCACGTGGCACGAGGCGGAGGCACTGCGCACCAGTCTTGCGTAATCACCGCATTTACGATCTGGATTAATGTATGGAAACCCTTGAGCCTCCGGCTCGTACATGGGTCGTTGCACTTAAGGAGGGCGGGGAGAACCCTCGCCCTGTAACACTGACTGACTGACTGACTGACCACCGCACTTGGCCGGACTTGGCCGGACTTGGCATTGGGCCGGACTTGGCATTGAAACTTAAGACGCCCCCTGAGCAAGAAGGCTCAGCCCATTTTCCCAGCTTTTGCAAAGCTGACACCGCTTGTTTCCGATGAGAACGGTTACAGGATGAGAGGCGAGAGGAAAGCCCGGAGGGCACCAAACCAACCACCCAGGGCAGCAGCCCACGGGGCGCACCACGAGGAACCAACCGGCAAGACGGAAAGCCCCAGCAACCGCAAACTCACCGAACCGGACAAGGACAGGGCGGCTACTGCTACAACGCACAGAGGCAGAGCTCCGCCGGAGCACAAAAGCGTAGTACTTGTCGCTGCATAAGGGGAAGACTTGTAAACTGTCAGCTGCCCCTTTCGTAGTGCAAGCCCTGACGTGTCTGTAAGGTCCTCAGGAGCTGGTGTTAATGCCCTTCTTCAGCTTCCCTTGGTCACGTAGCAAACACACACGTGCATGTTCGCCGTTGCATGTTTGGTGCGGCAGGAGCTGTGATGCCGAGCGGATGTCCATGAGGACCTCCGGAGCTGGTGTTGCTGCTGCTGGTTCCACTACATGTCCATCCTCACCCACACGCGCCCTCGTCCTTGCGTGTGTTCTTCTTCTGTACAGGTACCTTAATCATGTAGCCAGCAGTCATACGCACATGCGCACTGTGTTCGCCTTCTGCATGCGGGAGCTGGTGGTGCAAGCCTTGGGTGTCCGTGCCTTACCCACATGTGCCCACGTCCTTGCGTGTGTGGCTGTTGCATGCGTGCAGGAGCTGGTCGCGCGTTGTGACCGGAGGTCGGAGGAGCTCAATGACCTAGCGGGGGCAGATGCGGGGGCGGGTGCAGGGGCAGCCGCTGCTGAACTGCACCGCATCCTCGAGGACGTACGGCAGGACGTACGGCAGCTGGACGGCGTCATTGCGGCCGCCGTACAGTCTCTGCCGCCCATGCCACAGGCGTCGTTACCGCAGGGGACCGGCGGGCCCTGCAGCCCAGCGCCGCCCGCAGCCCCGGGTGGCAGCAGCGCCTCT
Organism: Chlamydomonas sp. KOR1; assembly: GCA_036984285.1. NCBI lineage: Eukaryota > Viridiplantae > Chlorophyta > Chlorophyceae > Chlamydomonadales > Chlamydomonadaceae > Chlamydomonas > Chlamydomonas sp. KOR1. Next base: position 94,973 of record BQMZ01000242.1, read on the forward strand.
CAGCACGGCCAGGGCCAAGGGGCAGGAGGGAACGCCGCGCTGTGGCTGGCGGCCAGCGCATTTGACCTGCTGGGGCAGTTGACCATGGTCTCGGAGCTGGCGGGCGACGTTGACCGTACGGCACTACCCGCCCTGGAGCGGCAGCTGTCGGTGTGCGCCGCCGTCGCGCCTCACTCGGACCTGCACATGTATCTCAGCGTGAATTGGCTGTCGTTGGTGCAGCGGGCAAAGGGGCCGGGCAGCGACGAGGCGGCGGCGGCGCCGCCGCCGTACGGAGCTGCTGCGGGGGCGGTATGGAGGTACGGCTGGCGGGCTGTCGGAGGAGGCGCTGGACGAGCTCATGGCGGGGGCTGCGTGTGGGGTGTCGTACATTGCTGTGTGAGCGGGCGTTGGGAGGCGAGCGCGGGGCTGCGGTTTGGAGGGTGCGGGCTGCCGGGGGTGGTGGTTGGCTATGCTGATGCCTGGGGTGCATGGGCGGCGGGCTCATGGGGCCTCAGCCACTTGGACCCGTACAGCCCCTGTCGTACCCATGCTGTACTCAGTGCGGGCGGGTGTACTCGTGCTCTGGTGTCTTGAAAGTGATTGGCTGCAGGGCGTAACAGGAAACATTCGGGGTGCCGTACGGAGCAAAGCGGGCCAGCGAGTTGGGGAGGGTGGGAGCGATGGGGAGGGCGGAGCTGGGGAGGGTGGGAGGGTGGAGCCGGGGAGGGTGGGGGCGATGGGGAGGGCGGAGCCGGGGAGGGTGAGAGCGATGGGGAGGGCGGAGCTGGGGAGGGTGGGGGAGGGCGGAGACGGCAACGTTGGCGGTGTTGGTTTCCCGGCATGTCGCTGGACGGACATCCCATGCTCTCCGTACTCGCAGCACATGTGACAGGAGGGTTGACGGGGACCACAGCCTGGCGTGCGTCCTGGCGGTGCAGGGCGGTGCGGCTGGCTTGGCTTTCAGATGCCTGTCAAATGGGGTGCCGGTAATGGATGAATTTGGTTGCGCCATGGGAAGGCCACAGGCAGTCCCCCCCTTGGCCACGTTCACCTGCCTCGTGGTACCGCAGCACCGGTGCTGCACGACAGGTGCTGTGTTGCTCGGAATGCTGCACTGCTCAGGCGGCAGGGGCTATCGGCTCTGCCGTAATTTAGGCCGCAAGGAGTTAGCTGATGAGAGGGGGTGTTCCATGGGCGAGGACTAGGCAGCAGACCAGGCAGGCGCAGGCACAGCATGCTAGGCCACTCGGGTTCAGCGTTTTGCATGACGACGGTGCAGGTTCGCTTACACGCTCAGTCTGTTGAAAGTACTCCGTGTGCTGCTTAGAACGTTGTGCGCAAGTGTCCTTTGCAAGAGTCCTCCCCAACTCGACCACAGGGGACACAAGGCCCAGTGTCCTTTGCAAGAGTCCTCCCCAACTCGACCACATGGGGCGACAGGCCGTTGGTCCTGGCGTACCGCGCATGCGAGCCCCGTTGACAAATCGCAATGCGGATGACAGCTGCGCCTTCGCGGCGATGGGCATATGCAGCAGAGTTCCAATGAGTCAGAAAGGTGCCAGAATTTGACCCGCTGCTGTCGTTTGCGCTCACAGCGACACTCCTTTTACAAGGGTCCCACCTGTCGAGGCACAGCCGCACGGAAGGCACGCCTCACGCTTGCATTCTGCATATAAAACCCACATTGTAATTGATTCATCAACCCTCTTTTCGTCGCGTGGATTCGTCGCTGTCGACGGCAGCATGGACCCAGCCGCCGCAGCTCCCGCTGCCGAGGGCGCCCCGCCAACGAAGAAGCTGAAGTCGGATGATAATCGCCCAGCTGCTGGGACGGCAGGCGGACACCACCTCGAGCCAGGCATTGTGTCGGAGGCTGTCATGGGCACGGCGGAGCAGTTGAATGCCGAGTACCAGGCGGCGGAGCCCTACCGCCACTGCGTCATGCGCGACCTGTTTGACGTGTCGCTCCTTCGGGAGGTTCGGGACGAGATCATCAACAACATCCAGGCGACCTACAAGGAGACAGACCTGTTCAAGGTCTTCCAGACAGGTGGGGTGTTGCACACGGGTCGTTGACCCAAAGCCCCCAGCACCTCGGCCCGCCTCGCACCTGCTCACAAGCCACGATCCCCTCATCCTTAACGCCTCTCCACACCTATCGAAACACTAGACTGATGGTGCACGTCAACAGGTGTGGCCCAGTTCGTTTGGGACGCCCCGAAACCAGGGGCTTCATGCCGTGCCACGGCTGGCCTCCCGCTACCATCCACCCTTTCCCGTTCCCCCTGCACTCCCCGCTGCACCCCCCCCTACTACCTTCTGCCCCATACACAACTGCACGCCAGAACCCCCCAGGCGAACCCCCAGGCACCAGCTTTTCGGTGATTACGCCAGACGCCTTACACGGTTTCCTCGCGCTAACCACGTACGGCACCCCCAGGCGACCTGGGCAACCTGGACTCTCTGGACCCCGCTGCCGCCGCTGCGCCGGCCTCATGAGGCTCAAGCGGGCGCTGTACAGGTGGGATGAGCCAGGGGGTGGCACCGCGCACACTACGGAAAAGAAAGGAATCGGAAACAGTCGGCCTGCAGAGAGCGAGGTGGAGGGAGGGGGTTGGGGTAACCGCAGAGCCGCGGAGGAACTTGGGTGGGATGGATGCATGCACTCATGAGGCACAGGCCCCTAGTCGGTGCCAGCTTTGTTGAAGGGCTTGTGAGAGGGTGTCGTACATATGTGCAGGTGGGATGGAGGCAGGTGGGGTAACCGCACAGGGGCGCCGAGGGGCTTGGGTGGGAAAGACGCATGCACGTGTAAGGCACAGGCATCAAGCCGAGCTGCTGGCTTTCCTTCATGGGCTCGTCAGTGGGTGCCGTACACGTGAAGTTGGACGGGCTTTGGAACGAGCAGGTGCTCCGTCCCGCGTGCCAGTGCCGCGGAGTCACGAGGGGGCCCGCACCGCCGCCCCCCGTTGACCCCACCCCCGCTGCCCGCCGTCGTGTGAGCATGTGTTACTCGTTGCCATGCTGACTAGCCAATCATCCCCGTATGCAGTGACGAGTTCCGGGCGTTTGTGACGCGCGTGACCGGCTGCGGCCAGCTGTCCTCCCGCACCGACTGCTCCTGCAACGTGTACGCGCACGGGGGGCACCTGCTGTGCCACGATGACGTAATCGGCACGCGCCGCGTGTCGTACATCATCTACCTGACAGACCCGGACGACGCGTGGCGGGCGGATGACGGCGGCGCGCTGGAGCTGTACCCGTGCGTGGCAGGTGGGTTAGCAGCTGGCTGGGGCACGTGTATTAACCGGGTGGTGGTGCTAGGTTGGGAGTGGGCACGAGTATTGCAGCGCGCTGGAGCTGTGCCCGTGCGTTGCAGGTGGATTAGTGGCTGGCTGGGCCACGTGTATTAACCGGTCGGCAGTAAGGGTGTGGGATTGGGACGGCGGCGTGTTGGAGCTATACCCATGGGTCGCAGGTGGGGCAGCAGCTGGCTGGGGCACGTGTACTTTCCTGCGCGTCTGCCTGTCCGGCATGCTACACTTCGCCCCCGCATCCGAAATATTCTACACACCTTGCACTCAAATTGTCCTGTCCTTGTTGCCCTTGTCGTTGCCACTCCCTGACTCCCCAGACCAGGACCACACCCCGCTACCGACCCCACCCTTGCCCACCTGCCCACCTTCAACACCATGGCCATGTTCACCGCGCCGGGTAGGTAGCTGCAGGAAGCTGCAGTGGGCAGTTCTGGGAACTGCGAGGAGTTGCAGGAAGCTGCGGGAGGAGTTGCGGGAAGCTGCTGGGGCCAG